>JAQZBX010018386.1:0-34391 GCA_029593785.1 Cabassous unicinctus | reverse complement strand
GACCAATTGATGCACCAGGTCAAGGTCTTCTTTGTGATCTTTTGTGGTCTGACCCCGATAAAGATGTCTTGGGCTGGGGTGAAAATGACAGAGGAGTGTCCTTCACATTTGGTGCAGAAGTGGTTGTGAAATCTCCCCATAAGCGTGATTTGGATCTTATATGTAGAGCCCATCAGGTGCGTGAAGGTGGCTGTGAGTTTTTCCCAAGAGGCAGCTGGTCACTCTGTTTTCTGCACCCATTTATTGTGGAGAGTTTGGCAATGCAGGTGCCATGATGAGTGTGGCTGAAACGCTAATGTGCTCTTTTCAGATTTTAAAGCCGGCAGAGAAAAAGCAGCCAAATGCCCCAGACCTGCAGCACCACCAAGGGGTATGAGCACAAAGCAAGCAAAGAAATCGATGTCGCCTTGACGCCGCCTGGCTGGGACTTGTAACATGCAGTACACGACCTTCGTTTCCAAGACTGTGATGTGCACTGGTCAGCGTGCTCCAACAGACCCGTTTGTGGGGCTCCACCCCCTGCCAGTTTTGAGTCAATGAATGGCATTTGCTGGTTATAACAGCAAATGAAAGACCTTCCCATTCCCAAGAACAGTATTTTGTTTTTTAATTCTCTATTCCTTTTGCAAACTTCGAGGGTGGTGTTAAAGCTGTACACCCCAGGACAGGTTAAGCTGTCTAAGCGGTAAGGGTACCATTGATCTTTTTTTTTTTTAAATTCAGTGCAACTCATGAATAATGTAAATGCTTGTTTTCTTTAGGATATAAAGAGAGCCCTAGGGTGCTCTGACTCTGTATGTGTTATTGTCATAAAATGCATGCTGTTGAAACAAACCACTGTGAGCTTTTTTCTTTAATTTGTTTCAGAGGGATTGCTTTTCTCTCATTGTCTTGTCATGTACAAACCAGTTTTTTTTATAGCTGTCAACATCAGGAGTAACTTTCAGCCTTGCAGCATTGCTGGTGTGAGGCATATTTAATTAAAACACACTCTTCCCTACCATATACTTAAAACGACGATTAAAGCCATTGTTTTAAATGTTTGTGACTCTTTCCTAAAGCCAAAGCTTTTGCTGGGATCTGTATTGACACTAGATGGGATGGTCATGCAGAGGATTCAAAACAGGCTTTTTTATTTCGAATAGCAGTTAGCAGCAGAGTGCTGTTTAAGCTGTTAATGATGAAAGTTAATAACATTTTGGACAATTTCCATGTAGCCTATTCATCAAGTAATCTTTTCACAGTTGCATCAGGCCTGAACCCGACCATTCAGGACGCTTCAAATTACAGAAGCAACACTGTTCTATACGAGTGACCCGCTATGCTTTCTTTGGCCTACATTCTTTATTCTGCAGTGAAGTTGAGGCTTGTAAGTCAAAAGAAAGGAACTAACTTACTATCCACCAGTTTATACAACACTCACAGTATCTATGACTTTTTTAAAGTAAGATCTGTTAAAAAGAAATCTGTTTCAATAGAGGACAGTGTACAATGCCATGTGGTGAAAATGAATTCAGACTTATCAAATGGAGACCTTGCTAAATCCTCTCAGTGTCTATTTATCAGCACAATACACACAGGAGAGCTATTGGTGGCATATTGAATAGAATTTAATGAATAAGTTGCTCTGGAAACCACAAAAAATGCAATAATTGAAAATAATGTAGAAAAATTCTCTATTCAGAATTAAAATTAATTTATTCTCTATATTTTGCCCAACCTAGGTCTTACCTAAATGACACAATGTCTTCACATTTTATCCAATGAACTCATGTTTCCAAAAATGTCCAAACATTTTTTTATGACTTAATGTGTTTATTTATGTCTTTTCTTGCACAGTGTCACCAATGAGGGTCTCTAGCTTCTTACTGAATAATTTCAGCCAAAGTCACATCTTATATGACTATCATATCATTTCTGAATAGTTCGAATTATTTCCAAGTACTACCCAATATAGCATCAAAACATTTGAAGATAGTTATATATTGATGTGAAAAAATCTATGCAACTACCTGAAGTTGCTGTAGCAAAGACAGATTTTGGCTAAGGTCAAAGAAGCCAAAAAGAGAGAGGATAAAGTCACAAGTACTAACCATGCTGCGGACACTGAGCTAGGCACTTTCCACATTTTAGCTGAATAAATAAGCTCACAAACCATTAGGCTAAATCAATCAGTAATTTATTTCAAGGAGCTCTAGTGGACTTTCAGAATCAATATGCCCCCTGGAAAGTTGAGCCATTAATTGTAATTGGTTTGCTGGCAGGTTCTGTCTAATGACATTTTCCAATCAGTACTAACCTCTTCTTGCTTTTAGTTTCATTGTTCATCACCCACACTGCCTAATTAAAGCTCTGATTTTACTGGTTAGAACATTTTTTTAAAATTTATAGGAATGGCCCCTGTAAATAGGTAAAAATGGAAAAGCAACACCATGGGGCACAGTCAGATACTAGTTTTTCTATGGTAAGGTGTTTTTTTCTTTGAGTGATAAAGATTTTGAAGCAACTGTTGGACTCCTTTTTCGGACTTCTGGTGCAAGATTACATATATTCAATTCTTCCTCTCCAGTAGTCACTGAATTGACAGAAATTTTTAAAATCCCCAGCAGGACAAGTTACAATTAGTAAACAGGTTTTGATAGATTTCTCAAAAGCAAACAGTGGATGACATATTGATGCATAAGTCTCTTGGCTGAACACACTCATGAGACAAGAGATTTAGGAGTCCTTTTTCTTTGTGAAACATACATTAATGCTCTAAGTTCAGAGTCAAATTCATAAATATGCACAACAAAGTGTTTGTGGCAATAAAATGAAAGTTTTGCTCCATTTATTGCCACTGTGTAAAAAGCATTGCAGACATATGGCATAAAACAGCAATTTTTTATTATGCTCACAGATTCTGTGGATAAAATACTTGGGAAGGTTAAAATGAAGTCACCTCATCTCTCTGTACAATGTCTTGGGTCTTACGTGGGAAGACGCCAAGGGGGAACTGTTTCAACAACTGGGGAGACTTGGAGTGATTCCACAGCTGGGAGTGGTATTATCTAAGGCATCACTCGTTCACACGCCTGATGGTTGGCACTGGCTGTTGGGTGGAAGCTCAGTTGGACCTGCTGCTTGTAACATCTCTACATGTCCTCTCCATGTGGTTGCTTGGGCTTCCTCACAGCATGGTGGTTAAACAAGAATGAGGGTCCCAAGAAGAAGCAGGCAGAAGCTGTATCGTCTTTTATGACCTAGCCTAAGAAGCCACATCTGCCATAGTCACAAGCTCACCCAGATTCAAGGGAAGGAATCATAGAATACACCTTTTGGCGGGAGGAGAGGCGAAGTCACATTGTAAGGAGAGCATGAGGAATGGGAGAGATTGTTTTGGTCCTCTTTGCAAAATAGTATCTGTCAATTTTCTTAAAAAGCAAGTAATTTATTTTTAAAAAATTAGCTGAGTTGGTTAAACCCTCTCCTTACTCCAACCACACAGAAAAATCAGCTGAAATCCTGGGGAAAATATTGTAAGGGAACTTCTGCCCAGGAGTGAAGGGAGCCTTGTCCCAGTCAAAATATTCTACACACTTACCCAGAGCTCACACTCAACTCTTCAAGAGAGTGAATGATTGCGGGATCAGACGAACACACTCTGAAGAGAAACTCATTCCAGAGAATGTAATAATTAGCCTAGAACCTTATTCCTAAATATAGTTACCAGACATTGGGGGAAAATGCCATGGAGAGAGAAATAAAGATAAAAAGAAATGGCTGTTGACAACAGAAGTAATTTAGGCCACAAAAGAGAACTTTAAGAAAAAATAAAATCTATTATTTCATAGATTGAAGTTAATATGGCATGCATAAAAGTAAGAATATAATGGGGCGAAAAAGCATTGGTCAGACAAGACTGAATAGTCTGAATTCCTAAAGTAATTTGTGGAAGTAATAAATATAATGAATTGTTGAAGAATAAATGTACACAGGTCAAAGACATTAAGGGAAATTTCCAAAGTTATAAAGCTAAAAACTCTAGTTGGTGGAGCACATTTAAATACACGGATAAACTGCCCTTTCACCACTATAAACTGGGATCAAGTTTAGGTCAAATTAAAATGTATAGTTGTGCTATATATAGAACTTTCAATAGGTTAAGAACACATTTGTAAATACGGGACATTTGTTCATGGTTTCCAGTACTCGCTATGTAATTTTACTATTTTAAATTATCATTGAGTTGTAGGGTGCTACATATACTGCTTATACTAGGTTACTAATTCTGACCTCTTTTTTTTTTATATTAAAATGTGGTTCATATTTTGATATTGAGATTTGAAACCTATCAAAATAAGTTCACCTTCTTAAATAAAAATACTTTTCTTTTACTATTGAAAATATTCAGAATCTTTGTCAATTGTGTGTGTGTGTATATATATATATATATATATACATATATATACACACACATACATATTTGAGGTACTGGGGGCTGGGGAATGAACCCGGGACCTCGTATGTGGGAAGCTGGCAGTCAACCACTGAGCCACTTTGGCTTTCCTGAGTTGATTTTTTTCGTTTGTTTTGCTTGGGTTTGTTTGTTTTTTCAGGAGGCACCAGGAACTGAACCTGGGACCTCCTATGTGGAAGGCGGGTGCTTAACTGCTTAAGCCACATCCTCTCCCTCCAATAATATTTTGATGTTCTGCCTCTGTTCTAACTTTTAAGTTTTAAGAATTTCTTACTTCCTTACTGTAACCACTTTCATTAATTACAGTAATGAAATCCATATTGAAGGTCACTTTCTATTCTCCTCATGCTGTGTCTTGATGATCTGCACTTCCTTTTATCGTGAAGAATTCAGTGAATACTGACATCCCAGGTGTTTTCGTACATTTATGTTCCTGGGAGTTTCCTGGAAACATTTAAACAATGAAAACCTCCATATATCAACTTATTGTGGCTCTGTTTCAAGCACAGCCCTGTTCTCTTTTAACTATCTGCCAAATGACATTGTCCCTTACATTTGTGTAGGACCTTAAAGTTCAGAAGAATTTTCACGTCCGCTATCAGTTCATCAGTCATCTCAGTTAGGAGAGCTGAGTAAATGTCTCTATTTAAGGGCTGAGTAAACAGGTTTGGAGGTATCAGAGGTCCTACAGACTTGTATTTTTTAGGAACCTCAGCGTGGTATGGCATTATTGCTTGTGGGGTTCAGGCTTCTTAGTTTCAGACCACAGAAACCACTTACCTTCAGGAAGAGGGGGCTTAATAGGGGCATGGATTGCTCAAAGAACTCTTATCATTGATATAAAGGCAGTGGCCACCAGAGGTTCTGAGGGGAGGGAGAGGGAAGAATAGGTGTAACAAGGGGTCAAGTTCTGGACATTGGAATCGTCCTGGATGACACTGCAATGACGGATACAGGCCATTATATTTTGGTTCTAGGGATACTACGTCATTTAGCCTCAAGCAAAGGTTCTCAAGGATGGAATCATTTTGTTCAGCACTGCAGCCCTGCGACCTCTTATGTTAATTCCTCTTTCCTTGCTGCTACCTGTCCTGAAATTGGGAAGCATACCCTGTGTGGGTCATCTCCTACTTGTCTTACTGGCAATCACTGAAGCACGCTGAAGGAGGCTGACCTCTGACATCAGCATACTTTTCTCAGTGCCTCGGGGTAGGGAGAGACTAATGGGAAGGAAGAGGGGCCGGGGATTACTAAGCCAGTCCAACAAACCTCTCCCTAACCCTTTAGAGAGTCCTTCCTTTACAATGCACTAAGGAATTTCTGGTTCCTTAAAGTCATTCATCCAGTACACGCCTGAGGTCCAATCTCAGTTAACCTAAGCAGATAATCTGAAACATCTTCTAGCTTTTTGAGCTAGCTATTTAAATTTGGTGGGTTCCTAAATCACTTGGAAGTGTACACACATCAATAAATTCTGCCCAATTAAAAATTATGTTTCTCTCTGGTTTAGTATCCTCATATGCATTCCTACACACGTGCTGTTTACTCTTCCAGGATAAATTACCAAGTCATGCGTGTGTTTATGTCCGGGAGGAGGGAGGATAACACCTCTCCTGTCTTTCAATTTACAATTTTATTCCAACTGGAGAAATTTAGTCACATTTACTCCTACAGGTAATTAAACTACATGAGTATAGTATAGGATCTTGTTTAAATTATGCTTAAAATAGAATGTCTGAAAAACATTACCCAGTTCTCAGAGGTTTGTACTCTCTCTTCAGGTTTCTGGTGCAAGTTTTTTAAACAAAGACCTCTCTGCTGGCCTATTGAAGAGTTTATATTCCAGATTACAAATAAATCACTTACTCCTGATAATCGTCAGTGTTTTACGACTTCAAAACTTTTAGAACTTCTCCTAAGTATGACAGCCAACATCACGTAAGTATTTGCTACTTCGTATTTCAGACAAACACATGATTTTGCTTGATGTAGCACAAAAGTGTTGCCCAACTGCAGCAACAGCTAGGATTTTTGTTTGTTGTACTTTTCACTCAGTGATGTCTCCAGTGAGAGAAAAGAATAAAGAAAAGTGGAATTAGATTGTTAAGGGTAAGGAAAGAAGATAAGCTTGTGAGGTATCATTTAAGTGACAGTAACAATGAAAACATAAATCTCAAAATGTAACATTGTTTGTTTTGAAAACCCTTTGTGTGCTATGGAAAGCTTAGAATAATTTAGCCTTTGCCGTAAGGCTTTGCCTTAAAAAAAGTCACATACCGGAAAAAAAAAAGTGATGTTGGTTCAGGTCTCAACAGTATAATCTTCTCTACTTTAGTATTCACCAAGTACATCGCGTTATAAACAAAGGCAATAAATCCACTTCACACTTGTGATCCTTTGCTATTTCTTAATGGCTCACATTTCTGTAGTTTGTAGTAGTGTATCCTGCAAAAATAAAAGTATTGCAATAGCTCTCGTTCTTCCAATAATCCTAAAAATTGAATTTTAGAAAAGATTTAGCAGAAACTACAAGATGAGTATATTAATGCCATTTTTCTACCTCATGGATATCTAATCTTCCAAAATCTTGATACAAGAATCTATATTCATAGGAAGTTTGTACACTTTTTCTATTGCATATTTTCCCAAAACATGTAATGAAGAGTTATAGTGAGAGGCTTCAAATTGTTAATTTTGAAACGCTTTCTAGAGTTTCCTCTCACTTTGAAGTTTATAAATGTAAATTTCAAGTGTGAAAATGACCATGACATGGTTAAATTTTATGTGATTAATACGAGTGTCGTTTTGCACTTGAGGTTTCATTTCCCTTAACTTTCCTGGTAGTTTGCAAACATATAATTATTAAGATTTAAAAGCTGCCTGCATAACTAGATGTAAGTTTTTACACATGAAGCTGCAGAATGTATTCATGATGATTCTGTCTGAATCACCATATTTAGAGCTATGTTTTGTTACCATAAAATAGCTATTAAAATTGTGAAGTGAGTAAAGCATTCAAGTTTCCAAAGTCCCTGTTTATATTTGGAACAATTTTTGCTCCTTCCATGTAACTCAACCGCTAGATATGCCAACAGGCCATTAGTGTTGTTGCCACTTTTATTCTCTGGTTCGGATCGACTTCAGAATGATGAAAAGCCACCTCCGTACAATCAAACGATTTCATCTGCTCAGTGTTACAGCTTGAGCCTGATCAGAGTGACGATGGAACCGTCCCCTGGTGTTGCAGCTCAAGCCTAGCCAAGGCACTGGCCTGGCCGGAGGCACCCGTGGAAGTGCCTTCAGTGTTACAGATCAGCCCTGGCTGAGGCACTGGCCTGGCCGGTGTCGGCTCGGTGTTCACAACTCTGCTCGACATTCGGAGCTCTACTCGGCGTTCACAGATCTACGTTCTCTGCTCGATGTTCCTCTGACTGACACAAAGATGGAAAGCGCTCCCAGGGTTTCGGGTTCACTCTTAATATAGTTTAGCTGTGTCACCGTCCTGAGGGTGGAGCCCAGTTGGGATGCTCTGACTGGCCAATCACTGGTTCCAAGCAAGGGCATTGGTTAGGATTTGAAAACCAGATTAGCATATTATGTAAATATGGTATCCTAACTGATAGATGCTGATAGGCTGATTACAAGAGGTGCTGATTGGCTGACTATGGAAGGTGTTGATTGGCTGACTATTAATTTAAAGGAATAGAATCTATTGGTTGAAAACTCTCTTACCCTATTGGTTGACTCAGGATCCTTCTTCCCATGGTTAGCTCAGGATCCCTCAGCCTAGGGGTCCTAGGCTCAGTTACCTGCTCATTCTGTCAATTAGGATAGACTGTTCTGTCAGAAATTTTCATGCGGCTCCTTCCTTCCAACCCCTGCAGGCCTCCTGGGGACACTGATTCATTCTTTCTTTTAGGAAAACTTTTGACAAAGTGCTGGGTGACAAACCATTTGATGGTAACTTCACATTCAGCCTAGATCTCTGTCTAGGGCAAATTTTCAAATTTGGCAATAAGGATGTATTGCCCAAGACAGTGCAGCAAAGATGTCAGAGTTCATCTTGCTGTACCCAAATTCTACTTATGGAATTAAAGCATATGCTTGAGATCCATTCTAAGCTTTCTGCAAAATATAATATATAAATAATTTAATGTTCTGTATGTCTGAGATTTCACTGTGAAGACTTTTCTAAATTCAACTTTATGCAAGACTGAAGCTTGCCTTACTGTAGCCAATGCCATTTTGGAAGTTACCATCATGACTGATGGACTGTGTCAGGATTGGGCCACTGCCATTTGCCAGAACTCCTCAATTTCACTTATTTGAGTGATTGGCTCTACAGGATGGCCTCTGTTCTGCTCCAAACTCTTGACCTTTTGAGACTTTCATTGCCTCATACTTCATTTCTGTTACGATATTTCAACAGCAAACATCCTGAACTTTCTTTACATTTGTCTTCACATTTTACCCCTTGGCAATCTTCACTGAAACTTCTCTTTTTATATCTCTGTTCTTTCTCTGGTAATCTATATCAAGAAAAAGTCTTCCCTCAGTCCTAAAAAATTTTGGTTAATAATAAATGAAAATTTTTAAAAAATAAATTTATTTGTACATAATTTACTCTGAGATATATATATCATACCTTTGAGATGTGGTCATGACAATACTTAGATGAGAATTTATAACATTAATGGAGACGAAGAGAAATTAATGATAAAGAAACTGCTCTCAACTTGAGAAATTAGAAAAATAAGTAAATCCAAAGAAAGTAGAAATAAAGAAGAAGAAAAATATGGAAGGTATTTAACTTTAAAATAAACATAAATGCAAATCAAAAAAGAACATAGATGGCCAATAACAAATACCAAAAATTGATTGTGAAAATGTCAATATAGATATGCTTTAAGTTCAATAAAAAGAAAAATACAGAAATGATAAAAGATGATAAAAAGGAGGACAGAATAAATATATTTCATTAAAGGGTAGATTTTTTAAAATAAAGAAAAACTATGTACAGCTTAAAAATAGTAAAAATGAGAAAGTCTAGATGTAACACTTAATGTCCATTGCAGATTTCCTAAAAAATCCAATATGTAGTAATTTCAAAACTTGATAAGGAGTATCTATGAGAAACATTTAAAAATATATTTCTTCATGTTAAACAATTAGAAGTGTTCTCATTAAGTTAATAAGTCAACCAGTACAAAGAAGCAAAGAAGGGGAATTGATAAGGAAAAGACAAAGCTGTTTTCATTTTCAGAGATTATGATATTATAACTAAAAACCCATGATGACCAACTGCAAACTAAGAAGCATTTAAAAGAAAGGTCAAGTCTGGCAAAAGGAGTGCCAAGATGATGATGGAAGATGCTCCAGGTTCTGCCCACCCCCTCCCCACCCAGAATCTTTGAATGACCAGCAAAACCTGGCAAAGCCATCTTCTCAAGAACTCCTGAAAAGAGGTATATGGTTTCAGTAACTGGGCAAGTGCCAAATCAAGAAAACACAGCTTTAAGAAATGGCAGGAGAAAGTTGTGGTACCCTTGCTGGCCCTTTCCCCACCCCCACATTGGCATAGGGTGTAGCCAGCCTGTACAGCCATGGTGGGTCCCTGGACCAGTTCCAGAGGGAGCAGAGTAACCCCTATGTGCATGTGGTACTAATTGTATGTTGGTGCCAATCTATTGGGAGGTAGCATAAAAGACTGAACTAGGGCAATTGCCCTCCCAGAACTTGCTCAGCAGGCAGAAGCAGCTTATGCAAAACAGAAGCAGCATAAGAAGTAAAGTTAAAGCAGCCTGAGGCAAAGGATTGCCTGCCTTAGGTCATACAATAGAGACCCTTACTAGAGAGAAAATCTACTCCAAAGAAGCTAGAGGGGACATTTGAATTCCTGTAAATGAGAGAATACTAAAACCAAGAGCAAGCACAAGCCTAGGACAAGACCCAGGCTCTGAAAAGATGTAGAGGCCCTCACACTTCACATTAGCCTTGGGATAATCTTGATAGGAGGGTTCAAGGGCAGCAGCAGCCAATGCACAACTAATTTACAGACTGGGAAAGGTGATTTTTGTGTTGGTTTGTTTTTGTTTTGTTAGCTCCTGGTACTCAAAGGAATCTCTGTCATATCACTAACTGGATACAAACTTATGGAAAAGACAGCTTAGGGACTAAATCCTAGAATTAATACTTTAAAATATTAAAATGTGCAGTGTGCAACAAAAGATTACAAGAAAAACAATGAAATAAGAAATAATGGTGCATCCAGATGAAAAAAATAAAAATCCAGAAATCATCAAAGAAAAAGATAAAACCTTGGACACATAGGACAAAGACTTGAAGAAAATGATTCTCAAAATGCTCAAGGAGATAAAGGAAAACACAGGGAAAGACAAAGGGATGTCAGGAAAACAATGAATGAACAATTGAGAATCTCATTAAAGAAATAGAAATTTTAAAAATTAAACAGAAATACTGGAATTGAAACAACAATAAATGAAATGAAAGATTCCCTAAAGGGTTTCGACAGCAGATTGGAGAGGGCAAAAGAAAATATCAGTGAACTTGAAGATGAGATAATTGAAATGATTCAGGCTGAAGATGAGAAAGAAAGAAGGATAAAAGTGTGAACAGAGCCTAAGACACCTGAGGGACTCCACCAAGTGTACCAATATACTAAATACGGGAGTCCCATAAGGATAAAGACAGAAGGGGACAGAGAAATATTTAAATAAAAATGTCAGAAAACTTCCCAAATTTAATGAAAGACATGGATATGGACATTTAAGAAGCCCAACAAAGTATAAACAGAATAAACTCAAAGAGATCCATGCCCCAATATACAGCACTCAAAATATTCAAAGTCAAGGAAAAGAAGAGAGTTCTGAAAGCTGCAAGACAAAAAAGGAACGTTTTATGTACAAGAGAGTCCCAATAAGATTAAGTGATTTTTTCTTAATAGAAATCATGATGACAAGAAGGTAGTGGGAAGAAATATTTGCAGTGCTGAAAAAAACAATTGCACATCAAGATTTTTATATCCTGTGAGAATGTCTTTCAAAAATGAGAGAGATATTAGTAAGCAAAAGCTGAGGGAATTGGTCACCACTAGACCCGCCCGATAAGCAATGCTAAGGGGAGTTCTGCAAACTGAAAGGAGGGACAATAGACAGTGGATTGAAGCAACATAAAAAAATAAAGACCTTCAGTAAAGGTAACCATATAGGTAATTATAATTCCAGGACTATGTATTATATTTTGTGGTATGAAATTGCAATTTTTATTTCTTACAGGTTCTAAAATGCAAATGCATAAAAAGTAATGAGAGACCTATGATTTTAGACACACAATGTTTAAAGATATAAGTGGTAACAAGTACCAAAAAAAGGTGGGGGGTAGGGGGATGGAGGGGTATAGGGAAAGTATATGTGTATGCGATTAAAGTCAAGTTGATATCAACCAAATATTTTTTAGGATGTTAAATTTTAACCCCATGGTAACCACAAGGAAAATATATGAACAATATATCCAGATAGAAAAACAGAAGTTGCTCAATATGGTACAATAGAAAAAAATCAAATAAATATGAAAGTAGGCATTAATGGAAGAATTGAGAGATATAAGAGGTTAAGACTTACAAAGAAAAAAATTTTTTTAAATGGCAGAAGAAAGTCCTTCATTATCTGTAGTGATTTAAATGAAAATGGACTAAACTCTCCAGTCAAAAGGCAAAGATTAGAAGAATGAATAAAAAAGCATGACCCAACTATATGCTATGAAGAGATTCACATTAAATTACAAAACACAAGTGTGTTGAATGTGAAAAAATGTAAAAATATACCAAGCAAATGGTAAACAAAAGAGACCTGGTCTTGCTATACTACTATGAGACAAAATAGACTTTAAGTCAAAAACTGTTATGAGAGGCAAAGAACATCTTTCTAATACAATTCTTGTTGAATTAATACAGGGATCAATTCAACAAGAAGACATAACAAATACTAATATATATGCACCTAATGGCAGAGCACCAAAATATATGAAGCAAATAATAACAGATTTGAAGGCAGAAACAAATGGTACTAGATTAATAGTAGAATTCAGTACAAAATTTTCATTAATAGATAAAATATCTAAACATCAGATCAACAAGGAAATAGAAGACCTGAACAAGATTATAAACCTACTAGTCTTAACAGACATATTTAGTACATTTCACCCCCAAAGCAGCTGCATACTCATTCTTCTCTAGTGCACATGGGTCATTCTCTAGGATAGACCATATGTTAAGTCGCGAAATAGTTCACAATAAATTCAAAAATATTGAAATCATACCATGTATGTTTTCCAACCACCATGGGATGAAACTAGACATCAATAAGAGGGGGAGAAGTAGAAAATTCACAGATATGTGGAAATTTTAAAATATATCTAAACAACCAATGGGTTGAAGAAATCACAAAGGAAATAAAGAAATTTATTGAGGCAAATGAAAATGAAAACACAACATTCCAAAACTTATGGGATGCATCAAAACTAGCTCCAAATGCTTACATTAAAAAAGAAAAAAGATCTCAATTCAGAGAGCTAACCTCACAAATGGAGAATCTTGTAAAAGAAGATCAAACTAAATCCAAAGTGAGAAGAAGGAAGAAGGAAAAGAGATAAGAGCAGAGATAAATGAAATAGAGAATTTAAAAATAGTAGAAAGAATCAATTAGACCAAAAATTGATTCTTTGAAAAGATCAATAAAATTGACAAACCTTTAGATAGATTGACAAAGTAAAAAAGTGAGTAGGGAAAAAACTAAAATCAGAAATGAAAGTGAGGACATTACTACTGACCCCAAAAAATACAAAGAGTTATATGAGAATACTATGAACAACTGTATGCCAAAATTTTAGATAACCTAGATGGAATGAACAAATTCATAGAAATATATAACCTACTATACTGACTCAAGAAGAAATAAAAGATCTCAACAGACCAATGATAACTAAAGAGATTGAATCAGTAATATAAAACCTCCCAACACGAAAAGCCCAGGACCAGATGGCTTCACGGGTGCATTTTATCAAACATGCCAAGAAGAATTAACACCAATCCTGTTCAAACTCTTCCAAAATATTAAAGAGGAAGGACTACTCTCTAACTCATTCTGTGAGGTCAAAAATTACCTTCACTCTAAAGCCAGATAGAATTACTACAAGAAAAGAAAACTACAGACCAAGATCTTTTATGAATATTGCTGTGCAAATCCTCAACAAAATTCTAGCAAACATAATCCAACAGCACATTTAAAGAATTATACACCATGACCAAGTGAGATTTTTCCCAGGTGTGCAAGAGTGGTTCAACATAAGAAAATAAATTAATAATATACCACATTAATAGAACAAAGGAAAATATCATGTGATCATCTCAATTCATGCAAAAATTCATTTGGCAAAATTCAGCACCTCTTCTTGATAAAATCCTCATAAAACTAGGAATAATAGGAAAATGCCTCAGCATTTTAAAGAGCATATATGAAAAACCTACAACCAACACCATTCTCAATTGTGAATGAGGGGAAGCATTCCCTCTAAGATCAGGAACAAGACAAGGATATCTACTGTCACCACTGCTATTCAACATTGCATTGGAAGTTGAAGCCAGGGCAATTAGGCAGCAAAAAGTAATCAAAGCATCCAAATTGGAAAGGAAGAGAGAAATTTTCCTTATTTGTAAATGGCATGATCCTATATGTAGAAAATCCAGAGAAATCTACAATAAAGCTATTAGAACTAATAAACAAATTCAGCAAAGTGACGGGGTACAAGAGAAGCACACAAAAATCAGTGGTGTTTCTGCACACTAGCAATGGACAATTTGAAGTAGACACCAAGGAAAGAATTTAAAATGACAACTAAAAGAATCAAATAGCTATGAATAAATTTAATCAAAGATATAAAGGAATTATATATGGCAATCTACAGAACATTGCTAAGAGAAATCAAAGAAGACCAAAATAAATGGAAGGACATTCCATGTTCGTGAATTTAAAGACTAAATATCGTTATGATGTCAATTCTACCCAAAGTGATTCACAGATCCCAATCAAAATTCTAACAGCTTTCTTTGCAGAAATGGAAAAGCCAATTATCTAATTTATATGGTAAAGTAAATGGTCCTGAATAGCCAATACCATCTTTAAAAAATTTTTTATTTTATTTATTTACTCCCCCACCTCATTGTTTGCACTAGCTGTATGCTCGTCTTCTCTTGAGGAGGCACCGGGAATCAAACCTGAGACCTCCCACATGGGAGAGAGGAGCTCAATTGCTTGAACCACATCAGCTCCCTGGTTTGTTGTGTCTCTCTCTTTGTTTTTCCTCTTTGTGTCTCTGTCATATCATCTTGTTGCTTCAGCTCGCTGCATCTGCCCGTTGTACCAGCTTGCCTTCTCCAGGAGGCATGGAGGACCAAACCTAGTGTGTGAGGGTTAAAACTCGGGCAGCAGCCCAACTGCTGGATCAGCTATTAGTTCACAAAGTGTTCTTGTGTTCCCCAACTCAGCATGCCTTGTATCCAATTCATAAATCCTTGGCCCAGCACACATAGTCCCTGAGCACAGCAGAAATGATTCCGGGAGGTTGCATTTTGTGTTCCTTCTGTGTTACACTTGAGTGATAACTGTAGTGTATAAATAACCCTGCAAATAAAGGACAGACATGCCTGTACATCTGGACGAGACTGCGGCTGTGCCGGTATGAGCAAACTTCCCTCTCCGCCTAAAGTCTTTTTCTGCCTACCTCCCTCGTGAGCTCCCAAGGTAAACGCAGTGCACACCTGGGACCTCCCATGTGGTAAGCAGGAGCTCAATCGCTTGAGCCACATCCACTTCCCCCAATACCATCTTGAAACAGAAAAATGGAGTTGGAGGACTCAAACTTTCTATTTTAAAACTTATTTCTAAGCTGCAGTATTCAAAACTGTGTGATAAAGTCACAAAATAGATATATGGCCATGGGAATTGAATTGAGAGTTCAGAAATAAACCCTAATTTTTATGACCAATTGATTTTGACAAAGTTGCTAAGTCCAATCAGTGGAGAAAGAATAGTCTCTTCCATAAATGCTGCTGGAAAAACTGGAAGTCTCTATGCAAAAGGATCAAAGACTTAATATAAGAATCAAAAATGCAAAACTCCTAGAAGAAAACATAGGGAAACATTTTCAGGACCTTGTGTTAGGCATAGCTTCTTAGACTTACACTAAAAGCATGAGCAACAAAAGAAAAAATAGATAAATGCAACTTCATCAAAATTTAAAACTTTGTATCAAAGGACTTCATCATGAAAGTTAGAAAACATCCTACACAATGGGAGAAAATATTTGGAAACCACATTTCCCATAAGGGTTTAATAATCAGAATATATTTTAAAAATCCTGCAACTTAACAACAAAGACAAACAACCCAATTAAAAATTGGAAAGAAGACTTGAATAGACATTTCTCCAAAGAAGATATGCAAATGTCTAATAAGCACACGAAAAGATGCTCAACATCATTAGCCATTAGGGAAATGCAAATAAAAACTACAATGAGATAGTATTTCACACTCACTGGAATGGCTACTATTAAAAAAGCAATTAATAACTGTTGGAGAGGATGTGGAGAAATAGGAACACTCATTCATTGTTGGTGGGATTGTAAAATGGTGCAGTAGAAGACAATTTGGTGAATTCTCAGTAATTTAAATATAGAATAACCACATGACCTGGCAATCCCACTTTTATATATATACCCCAAAGAATTAAAAGCAGTGACTCAAACAGATATTTGCACACCAAGGTTCATAGTGACAGTATTAACCATTGCCAAAAGATATAAGCACCCCAAGTTTCCCTCAGTCAGTGAATGGGAAACAAAGTGTGGTATATAAATAAAATAGAATATTATTCAGTCATTAGAAGAAATGAAGTTCTGATGCATATGACACTATGGGTAAACCTTGAATATATCTTGTTGAGTGAAATAAACCCACAAAAAGATAAATACTCTATGGTATCACTGATTTGAAATAATTAGAATAAGAAAATTCGTAGAGTTGGAAATTAGAACAGTGTGTCCAGGGGCTGTGGTAGGCATGGGGAATGAGGAGTTAGCTCGTAATTGGTACAGACCTTCTTTTGGGGGAGATGGAAAAGTCTTGATAATGGATGGTGTTCATGGCAGCACAACACGTGAAGGTGGTTAGCACCACTGAATTTTATATTTGAATATGTTTAAAATGGGAAATTTTAGATTGTATATAAAGTTACTAGAATAAAAATTAAAGAAAAAAGCACCATAGGACTGTACAACACAGTGAGCCCTAATGTAATTACTTACTATAGTTAATCATATAATAATATTGTTCCACCAATTTTAACAAGGTACCAACTTAAAGGAAAGTGTTAATAATAGGGAAATGGTGAGGCTGGGAGTATGTGGGAACTCTATTTTCTGTATGATTTTTCTGTAAACCTTCAACTTTTATAATTAAAAACAAGAGGTCAGCCAGATTCCACAACACAACATCCATGACAAAATTAGAGCAATTCCAAGCATTATTTATATTTTCAAAATGTAATGAAATAGAACATATCCCATTCACAAGGGAAGAAAATGTTTACAAACATAAATTAATATTCAAAACTATAATTGCTTGATATTTTATATTTAGCAATCTATTAAATATAATTTTAAAACATAGTATTAAACCCCAATTAATGGAGACATTTTTCAAATGCTGGATCATATTTTTTAGTTGCCAGTTGTCCCCCCATAAAGTGCAATCTCAACAAAGATTTTTAAAATGGATTTTGACCATTGATTTTATAAATTACTGGAAAGAGAAAGACGTGTTAAGGGGAAATTGACTGACAGGTGCCCAAGCAGAATATAAAGCTAGAGTCTTTAAAAAAGCATGTTAATTGTGAAGAATATAGTAAAGTAAAATAAATAAAATAAAGTAAAATAAAATAAAATAAAATAAGATAGAATAGAATGCTCGAAAAAGACCTATGAAAACTTATGTTAAAGATTGTGTTTGAGAACTGTCCCGTCCATTTCTTTATTTACTGCCAACTCTCAACACTGAACATGCATAGAGTAATAGAAAATAAACCATACATGAAAGGCATTAGAAACTAAAGATTTAGCACTTTTAACACAGCATTTTGCAGCCCAGATTACCTGGTGGCTTTTCTGTTTCTGAAATCATTTGGCTAACCTAGATCAGTTCAGTTCAGTTCAATAAGTTATACCTGCCTAGAATCCTTCATTTCTATCACTGCAAAAATGTGTCATTTTGTAATGAGCAACAGCTATGCACGGGAAATTAAAACGATTACTCCAGTTAGATAAACAGTGGAACTAATGAAACTAATGAAAAAAGATTCTTTTTAATCTCTTGGTGAATTATTTGATACACCAAACTCAATTCCAGAGCTTTACGGAAGTGAATTTGAAGAGCTGATCAAAGTCAGTCAGTGATTGTTTAGCATATAAATAACTCAAATGTATTTTTAAAGAATGTTTCTTAAAATTGCTAAGAAGCAGTCTGCTAGGAGTAACTCGGGGCTCCTTCGGTTGTTCTCAAAGGGGAAGGTTGCGTACTCGGTTGAAGCACTTGTTTCTCCAAGCCCCCTTTCTTTTATCAAATGGACCAAAGCAGAGCCCTAGTGTCTGCCTCTGCCTGTGCTCGTCTCACAGCCAGCTCTAGACACTCGGGTTCACCAACCTGATTTCTTTATACCTTCCTTGCTCTTTGTCGGTAACCATGAGAAGCTCCTACTGTCTAAAGCTCACAAGACTCTCCACATCCCCTGCTCTGTACCCCCTATCCAGCATCCCCAAGTGCTGGAACTTCCAGACTGCACTCTGGAAATGGGGACACATCATCAGTAAAATCCCCCATACCCTGAACCTCTTCTCCAAACATTGTGCTGCATTTCTTGATCTACAGATTTCTGGTTCTTTGGGGTAGGTGCTTTCCCTGAAGTCCCTCAAGTTCTTCTCTCACATCCTCCTTTTATGTGTGTAGGTGGGTAGTCACATCCATTCTTGTCACTGGCAATGCCAGATCATTCTCCCTCTTTCCTACATAAAACCTCCTAAAATCTCATGTCAACAGACCCAGCCACCCAGACATCTCACTTCCTCCTCCTTTCCCGCTTACTCTTTCTAGTACAACGACTCCTACACTCTCGACTCCTACATTAGGGCTGCCAACCCATCAATCCTCCTGTCTTTGTACTGACTCTCACCTAAATAATGCCCCCTGCCCACTTTACCCAACACTAAATCCTGCGGGGTCAAAATTATAATCATTCCCATGCATAGAGTCTCAATTCTCTGCTCCTCACTGTCATATTCACCTGGAAAAACTGCAATCCTGGTTAAATCCCAGCTCTATGCTTAATCTGAGCCTGAAGGTAGCTGGAGAAAAGGAAAACCTTGCTGCCCTCAATTCATGACCATTAATTTCAACTAGACCTGTAATGCCAGCTATCATGGAAGCAAGATATACCCTGATCAGTCTCCCGCTCTTCTAGATCACTATTTCACACCTCTTCTGTCTCCTCAAACCTTGATCATCTTCTTTCTCATCTTCCTTCTAAGCTGAAAACCTTGGTTTCTGCTTCATTGAAATAAAAATGCGGCAATTGAAGTAAAACTTCACAGAATGGACCACCGTAGAGGTACCCATACCGGTATCTGCACGTATATTCTCTGCCACCCTGTTTACAGAAATCAGCTATTTGTCTTCTATTTAAAGCCAGTCCCTTCGCTGGGCACTAGATCCCATTCCTTATCACTTACTTAATGCTTTAACGACCCCCCTCTCTCACCCATCAGATCAACCTTTTCTCTCCCTACTGAATCAGTCCTAGTAGTGCATTGACAACATTGTAGGGTCTATTGACAACATTGTAGCCAGAGTGTCCCATGGAAACATAAACT
Organism: Cabassous unicinctus; assembly: GCA_029593785.1. Taxonomy (NCBI): domain Eukaryota; kingdom Metazoa; phylum Chordata; class Mammalia; order Cingulata; family Chlamyphoridae; genus Cabassous; species Cabassous unicinctus. Next base: position 14,938 of record JAQZBX010018386.1, on the reverse strand, counting down.
GGATCATGGCCTGGCCTTCCTCTGTTCGAAACCCTGAAGAGGCCCCCATTCTCTTATAGGAAAAGCCAAAGCCCTATGATGACCTTTAGGGAGCTCAGCTTCCCATTATTCCTCAAGCACATGCCCTGCTTTTGTCTTCCTCTTTCCCTCTCCTCCAGCCACACCATATCCCTGGCTGCTCCACAAACAAGGAAGTCACTCAGTCACCACAGGGCCTTTGTCCCTCTCCCTTCAATGCCTTTTCTATAGAAATCTGCTCAACTATCTCTCTTACCTTTTTTACATGCCTTTCCACAAAGGTCACTTTATCATGGAGTCTTACTTGGAAGACCATATTTAAAATAGAAATTCCTATCTTATCCCAACATGGCTGAGCCTCCTAGCCTGGCCTTATTTGTCCATGAAAAGTATTACTTCTAACACATATAATTTACTTATTTATTTTCTCCCACCCTCCCTTCTAGAATGTAAGATCCAACAGGGCAAGGATATTTATTATATTCACTGGTGTATCCCAAACACATACGTGGGTTCAATAAATATTTTCTAGATGAATTAAAAAAAAAAACAACTCACCTCACATGCCCAAGTTTCTTATTACTTCAAATACTTTATTTCAATTTTCTTAGATTTTTAATGTAAAGGGCATGTCACATGAATAACGATAATTTTGCTTTTTCCACTTTCCAATCTTTATGGAACTTACTAATGTTACTTATCTTCATGCACTAAGAAACCAGTAGGCTAAGATATCACAAATTAATTAAGAATAACTGTGTTGAAGCCCAGGGAGCACATACCTGGTGAGCATGGCTGGCTATCTAACCTGAGCCACTGCACTGGGATGCGGATCAACGCGCTCTGTGCGCGTGTGGAAACTGCAGGGAAGACGGGTGTCTTTCAGCCCAAGGACCGTGGCCTCACCGAGTTCCCTGCAGAGTTGCAGAAGGTGACAAGCCATCTCAGGACCACCGACTTGTCCCTCTGCTGACCAGCAAGTGCACTCTGCTGAAGAGCCTCTTCCTAACAGCAGACTGATGTTCTGCCTGATGAGTTACACAGTCTGAAAAACCTAGAGATGCTAAGCAAAGCAGCAGTCACCTGCTGAAACTGCACTCAAGACCCTGAGCCTCTGAGAAAACCAGCTCCCATCACTATCACCCCAACTCTATAGGCTAGGGCACCTGGATGCCATGGATCTCTCTAAGAACCAGATTTGAAGTATACCTGACCTAGTGGGGGAGCTGCAGGTTGTGGACCTCAACCTCAGCCAGAACCAGATATCTCAGATCTCCATGAAGATAGCTTGCTGTCCTTGCCTCAAAGTTCTTTGCCTGGAAGAGAATTGCCTTGAGCTTAGCTTGCTTCCAAAGATTCCCAGATCTGTCTGCTTTCTGTGGAAGGCAAACTTTTGAAATAAAGAAGCTTTGAGAACTGGAAGGCTATGATAAGTACATGGAGAGTTTTATGGCCACCAAGAAGGACTTTGCATGATGTTCTCCAGGAGTGTGGGAAACTTACAGGACACTGACCTGGGACCTCTTTTGGAATCTGGCTGAATCAAAGGTTCCTGTCTTTGTCAAGCATATCTGCAATAAGCAGGTGACACTCCAGGAGTTATTTTACTCAATAATCTTTTTCCTTTGCAGGACTCACCTCAAATAAGCTAAAAGGGAAGGAAAGAGCTAGGAAGGGTCCTTCCTTTTTAGCCATGGATAGAGCACTGGATGATGTTGATCTTTAAAACCATTATTAGTCTGGCTTGGAGAAACCAGTTGCTAGCTGCTGTTTATAAGGCGAGAGGATGCTGCCTGGTAACAGGATAGTTCCACACCACAGCTTTCGATTTCACATTTAGTTTCAATGTGTGAGCGTTCGCAAAGTCCACTGCCATCTCACCTCTATGTAATACTTCCCATATTTTTATGAGATTCAAATAGTATGTGAGAGGCTGCTGTGGCTGATCTAAGGATTTATGATATTATTCCAGCCCATCAGTTAATCACAGTGTTTATCGTTGGAGTTTTGGACACGTGTGACTCTTGGTTAAAAGTGTGCTTGGTCAGAGAAGCACCAACAGAGCACTGAGGGATGGTCCCCGGGGCTGCAGCCACGAATTCTTTACCACTGCAGGTGCCTATTGGTAGAGGTCTTTGAAGGGCTAAAACACATGCAACACTGGTAAGATCAAAAGAATTTTAATAGTCAAGATTTTCCTGAAGCTTTGTTACAAATAAAGCCTTATTTCTGGTAACCCTTTTCCCAATTTGTATTTATAGTTCTACTGATCAAATTACCTATCAAGAAACCGTTGCTGCAATATTTTAAAACAACCTATGTTTATTAAGTTCTTTCTCTGTCTGAAAGAATCTACTAAATAAATTGTAATAAAAAAGAGTAACAGCGTAGATGCATGCTTTTGCACGTGAAAAGATGCTTAAAATATGTAATTTAGTGAAAAATTCAAGTTACCAAGTAATATATAAAGTATGGCCAGTAAACATATTTTATTAAAAAATGATATCTATCTATCTATCTATCTAACCTACCTATCTATTTATTTGTCTATGCAGGTGCAATTACACATACGGCTTACTGACTTTCTCTTAAAATCACTCTGAATCATTTATTACTAGGCATACTTTACAGATAAGAACTCCGAAGGTTATACAGCTAATATGGGAAAAAGTAAGAATTGAAACCCACATTTGTCCTCGCAACCTCTACTGCCTCAAATGTTGGAATTTGAAATCTGTCATAAAATATGTCAGTTTTCCTAATGCAAGAAAGAAAATGAATTCGAAGTTTTATGTTAGCGTAAATATAAAATTTTGTAATAATTCAACAGATGAATGCATATGCTTCTTCTTATTATGTGTGGGTGAAACCTAGTTAATCCAAGTCAGAAGATAATTCCTGGAATTAAATCTTAAGGAAAACCAAGCAATTGAAAATGCAGGCTATGCAATCTTTAAATACATCTGTCTTGTCAGTGACAGATTCCATTGATGGATGTCACAAAAGGCCCTCAAAGCATGAGAATAATTGCTGATTGGAACCATTTGATGAAGATTTGAAATTTGCTGCAGTGTTTTCCACTAAAATCTTCCTTCTCCTCTGTGATGGGTAAGTTCCTGTGTCAACTTGGCTAGGTTATGGTGTCCAGTTGTTTGGTCAAGCAAACACTGGTCTGATTGTTAGTGTGAGGGTATTTCAGGGGTTTAAGTCATCAGTGAGTTGGTTGCATCTATGGCTGATTACAGCCACAAACAACCAAGGAGGTTGCCTTCAGCAGTGAGAGAGGTCTCACCCAGCCGGCTGAAGGCCTTAAAGGGAGAACAGATGATTTCAGCAGGCAGAGAGAAAAATTTCTACCTCTACTTCAGCCAGCCAGCTTCTCCTGGGGAATTCATAGGAATCTTCATCACAGCTGAATTGCAGCCTGCCCCATGGAATTTGAACTTGCCCATCCTCCCAGTCCTGTTAGCCAATTCCTATAATAAATCTCATAGCATTTACATTATAGGTATATGTACATCACCTGTCAGTTCTGTTTCCCTGAAAAACCCTGACTAATGCACCCTCCTTTAAATTTAGAAAATTTAGGTGAGCATATCCTTCCTAAATAGAGACTGTATTTTGCAGCTTCCCTTATAATTTAGTGTGACCTGTCACTAACCTCTGGCTAATGGGACAGAATCTAAAGTGGGATCTGAGATTTCTGGGAGGGGTCCTTAAAGGCAATGGACACACTTTCTCCCTTTCCTCATTCCTGATTGTAGAATCTGGATGTGATTGTTGGTCCTAGAGCAGTCATCTTGGGCCAGGTAGTCTAGCTCATGGATCAGGCTCTCTAAACCTAATAAATAGGATTAATGAAATCCTGGGTCTCAATTTCATAATTTATAAAAGTGAAAACAGTAAATAATAATAACACATCTCCCAGGAATACTGTTAGGTATAACGTATGAAAACCATTAGCGAAGTAGTCGTCTACAAAACATTATTTTTTATAGTCAGTAAGAGGTGGTAGAGGCACACATCCTTGAAAATTGACATCCTAAAAACCAAACTTTCAGAAACATACTAACGATAGAGATACTTAAGAAGGAAGAGGAGGAGATTGGATATCCTGACCTCCAGAATACACAGTGAGATACTCAAAGTCCCTAAGCAGACTCCGATAACTTGTCCATGGTTCCACTTCCCCCACTCCCTAAGGGCCATTTCTATGGAGGGCCATCAACTCTAACTGGGCTCATTGGTAGAATTCTGTCTGGGCCCAAACCTTCAACAAGCAGGACAAGTAAATTTGAAGCTTGTATTCAATTGAACTCTAATGAGATCTCTTACAGTTTTGGAAGTTTCTAAGTTCTTACCCAGCTGAGAAACAAATGTGCTGTATATATAATTGTTCATGGCGTCTGACAGTCCCTTGGAGCATGAACAATCTTAATAAGCAGTAGCCAATCTCTTAACAAGGCATTTTTCAGCTATTTGATTCCTTGAATATAAATATTTCTAAACCCAGAGACTATGATCAATGCATGGTTTCTAAGATTTATTAAAAATAGAAATGCATGCATTATACAAATGTGTTTTATATCTGGTACATTAAAAAAAAAAATCTCTACCACCTTCATACTACCTCATTTGCTGTGTAATCTGTATTTTCAATTTCCAATACAAAGTGATAAATTTTTCCAGTGGGACTAAATTTAGGTAGTTTTAAATCAGGTATGAATAATTTGATTTATTCCTGGTGTACTTTCCTTTAAAAAAGTAATTATTGTGTACTCAAAAACAGATCTTTGGGCTTGTTAAATAACAGGAAATGGATTTGTTCACAACTCAGTAAATTAAGGGATGTCTGTGCTTTTGAAGATGTCCTAAAGAGCTAACTCATTCCAAGGTCATGTTTCAGTTAAAATTAGAGATGGTAAAATTATTAGATAGCACATGTTTTCCATCAGTGTTAGCAGTTTTTCTTATCTGCTGTAGGCTGTGCTGGATTTGCTCTGAGTTCTATGTGTACAATGGGGTGGAAAGTGCACTGCTCATTGTTCTACTGAACTTTGGCTGTCCCCCATTTACCCTAGTGGCCCACTGTCACGATGCCTGCACTTTTCATAGTACAGGAACCAAAGAAAAAGAAATATGTAAGTGTAAACATGCTTTAAATCCCTTCAATACTTAAATGATCAGGATGAAAGCACACAAAACACAAAACCCCCAAAGTGTACAACAATTTTTCAAGAAAAGAAATGACCCAACAAATACCTGCTTTAAAGTCTCTTTCTATGATTCTATGAACAACAAATAACAGAATATAACAATTATAATGATTGTAATTGAAATATTACTATGTGCCTGTCATAGTAAAAAAAAACTACATGAATTAAGTCATGTAATCATCACCATAAGTCTTTGAAGAAAGTCCTATTATTTCCCATATTCTGCAGATAGGGAAACTGAGAACTAATAAGTGACCTGAGCTGCAAAGTTATTCAAATAGTGAAATATGTACTTTACCTAGCAATTGTGTCCCAAGAAATTTCACATTTGCAGCCTAGGAAAGAAAGTAGGTAATCTGTTTGGTAACTTTTATTTCAGGTTTTAATTTTAATTCAGTTTTGGGGGGATGGGGATGACAATGGTTTCTTTTAAATGAACAAGAGAATTGAAAATGAAGTTTTATTTAGACTCAGTATTTGTGGTAGGGCTATAGATATAGATATACAGGTATAGATAGAGATAGAGATTTATTTTCTCATTATAAAGTCTTCTTTAGTTCCTGGTGTGATCAAAGAATATAGTTATCAAAAAGTTAGTCTTAAACAAATGGCGATTATGTGGGAATAATTTAGATAAAGTATGGTTTCTAGACTATGAAAATTCAAGCTAACTTACAAAATTCCCCTTACATAATATATAATATTATTATGCAAAAAGATTGAAAATTTCACATTTAAATATTAAAAATCTAAGCTCATTAAAATATTATTATCCTGAATCTCAATAGCTGGTTTGAAATAAATATCATCATTGTCCATTAAATTTGTTTATAATTTTCTTTAAATAGGATGCATTTTGATTTGAATGTATCAGTGAATGCTGAAACTCTTCCATGGCCTTCACATTATATGCAAAATTTAAAGAAAAAAAAATGAATTCATAGAAAAAAAGAAAGAAAGCTAAAATAGAAGATGCTAAGGAGGTAATGAACTGTTTTATGTACTTTTCAATTCTGTGCTGAGAGGTGGCACATAAATCCAAAGTTATTATAAATAAAACATAAATGGCATACGGTGAGAATATCAATGTACTACTTTATTATAACTGAGATAGTTTATAAACAAATCTGTGAGAGCCACAAAATTATTTCTAGATAACCTAAAGATGCATTCTCTTCTGAATTGTCAAAAACTTGGAAAAATGCTTAAATACAACCATAATTTTATAACAGCTATTGATTCTCTTTATTATTAAAAGAATATATGCTTTTGTAGAAAACTTAGAAAATATAGCAAAATATAAAAATAAAATAATTAAATATCCATAATTTCCTGACCTACAAAAATACATTGTTAACATTAGATGAAGTAAAACAACATAAAAGAAAAGCAATATATATATTTAGAACTTGTATATGCACTGAACATTTCATCATGAGAATTTCTTCATAGAAATGGATTTACCTTATATGATTATTATTTTAATAATATTGGACAATTAGTTTCCACAATGAGTGTAATTAAAAATAAATTTCAAACTTATATGAGATGAAAAAGACTTTAAAAGACACTAATAATGTGCAATCTGAGAGGAAGTCAGGAAAAAAATTCCATTTACAATAGCGACTAAAAGAATCAAATATTTAGGAATAAACTTAACCAAGGGTGTAAAGCACCTGTATTCAGAAAACTACAATACATTGTTAAAAAGAAATTTAAAGACCTAAATAATTGGAAGAACATTCCATGCTCACAGACTGGAAGACTAAATATCATTAAGATGTCAATTCTTCCCAAATTGATATATAGATTCAAAGCAATCCCAATAAAAATTCCACCAGCATTTTTTAAATAAATGGAAAACACAATTATCAAATTTATTTGGAAAGGTAAGGGGTCCTGTATTAGCCAGAAACATCTTAAAAAGAAAAAGTGAAGTTGAAGGACTCTCACTTCCAGACTTTAAAATCATTATTACCTAGCCACAATGGTAAAAACAGCGTGGTACTGGCTAAAGACAGACACATAGACCGATGGAACCGAATTGATTGTTCAGAAACAGATGTCACATCTATGGCCAAGTGATTTTTGGCTAGCCTGTCAAACCCACCTAGCTCGGGCAGAACAGTCCATTCAACAAATGGTGCTGAGAGAACTGAATATCCATAGCCAAAAGAAAGAAAGAGGACCTCATCTCACACCTTTCAAAAAATTTTAACTCAAAATGGATAAAAAACCAAAATATGAAAACAAGAACCATAAAGCTTCTAGAAGAAAATGTAGGAAAATGTCTTCAAAACCTGGTGGTAGGTGGTGGATTCTTAAAGGAGATAAGAGGAGGCCTGAGATGGACTACTGATATATAATGTATGTAGAAGTTTTAATTAACTTTACTGTAAAAGTGTGGAAATGTATAGAGTTAATTGTAACATATAGTGAGTAACAGCTGGTATATAAATGAGAATGGGCCGGAAAGGGTAGTCTAGGGATGTAAATGTCAATTGATAGAAAGCTAGAGAATAATCTAAGGACTGAATTACACAATGAACCCAGAGGTGGATGAGAATTGTGGTTGATGGTACAGATGCAAAAGTGTCCTTTGTGAGCTAGAGTGGATGTATGTCACTACTGCAGGGTGGTGGGAATGTGGAGAAGCATGGGAAAACACAACTGGAGGGACCTATGGACTGTGGTTAACAGCAATACTGTAATATCCGTGCATCTATGACAAAGATTTACTGTGCTGATAATGAGGAAGTATGGAAAAACTATGCCAGATGTATGCTATGGGCCATGGTTGGTGGCAATAGTCTGATGATATTATCTCATAATCTGTAACAAATGTTCCACCACGATGTGGTGTGTTGATGGAGGGGTGTTGTATGGGAATTCTGCACATGTGCATGATTATTTTGTAAGTTCACAACTTCTGTAATAAAAATATATTTAACAAATATTAATAAGATGGGTTGGGGGAAATACACCAAATGTAAGGTATGGAGTATAGTTAGTAGTAAGATTTAGATGATATTCTTTCATAATTTGTAAAAAATGTCTCACAAGAATGCAAGCTGTTTGTGGTGGGTTGATGTATGGGACCCCTGTATGATGTTATGCATGTGTGCTTTGTAAGTTCACAACTTTTACTATACACTTATTGTTTATGTATGTTCATGTATAAATGATATACAAATAATAATAATAATAGGGTGGGTTGGAGGAAAATACACCAAATGTAAGATACTTTGGTTAGTAGTAATATTTTGAGGCTGCTCTTTAATCATTAGTTAAAAATGTTTCATAACAATGCAATGTATTGGTGGTAGGGTGAGGTATGAGAGACCTGTATGATGTTATGTATGTTTGTTTTGTACATTCTTAACTATTACTATATTATTATTATATTATTGTTTATATATGTTTATTTATGGGTGATATACTTCAATAATTTTTTTTTAAAGTTGATAAAAGAAAAAAGGCAAACATTGGGAGGGGGATGTGGCTCAAGCGGTTGAACGCCTGCATAAAAAAATAGACTTCAAATAAACCTCGAGTCATTTTCATCACTCTGTTTTGTGTCAATGTATTTTATTTATTCATTCTATATGTGAATTTATAAAGTATTATCTTGATATAAATCCCCTAAATGAAAAGTTATTATAACCATTATGTGACAGTTATGTATATAATTATTTAAATGCATATATGTTTTATTTTTATTTGGGGTGTAAATCCTAAGAATAACTTTGTAACCTCACACACTGTATCTGGTAGAAATTGCAGATATTGATGCAATATATATCTATTTGCACATACATATACTTTACTTCACTTAACTATAATTCTGCATTTTGTAATGTGCTTCCCTGTTCATCCTTTTGTTTATGCTAAGAGTTACATACATTAATACATGTAAATATATTTTTGTGTAAGTTTTAAATGACTCAGAATCTAACAATTTTATTATCCTCTACATGAATCTAACAATTTTATTATCTTCTCCAAGCTTAAAAATCCCCGTTAAATTGGCCAAGCACAATAGTGATTTTTATCTCAAATGAACAAAACAACATGTACTTAAGGTTATGATAACAAAACTTTAAGATAACAACCTGAAAATTTTCCCACTATAAATATCTTGATATGACAGATATAATAAAGCAAGCATTTTAAAAAATGTACAACCAATCACACTGGAAAATAAGGGAAGTCACCTGATCTAAAAATTAAGAGGAAACTGAAAAACAGTGAGAATCACCTCAGCTGACACTCTGGGTGCTGTGGGAAGTTAGAGCATCATGGATTGTAGTGTAAAGCCAGGAGTCTCTGTGTCAGTTTCCTAGGCAAATGTAACAAAGTACCACAGACTTCTAGAAGGAGGAAGCCCAAATCTAGGTGCTGGCAGGGCCACACTCCCTCTGAAGCATGTGCAGGAGACCCTTCCCGTCCTCTTCCTGCTTCTGGTCCTTGCAGGCAGCCCTAGCATTCCTTGGCTTGAAGAGCACTTCTCTCTCTGTCTCCATCTCCACATACTGTCTTCTCTGAGTGCCTGTTTCTCTTGTCCTCTTCCTGTAAGAACACCAGTCAAGTTGGATGAAGGGTCCACCCTACTCCAGTATGACCTCATCTGAACTAGTAGATATTCCTGTTAATATAATATATGATGTATTATTTTGAGATAAATACTCAAATATTTAAAGTTGACTATGCAAAAATTTAAGATTTTTACAATATCATTATCTTGTATCTTGATAGCTGATTTAAAATAAAAATATATTTTAATAAATTATATTTATTTCCAATTAAGATCATATTCTGATGTACTGGGGGACAAGAACTTCAACATACCTTTTGGGGGACACAATTCAACCAATGCCCTCACCATTGAAAGGAAGGTCTTAGAAAAAAATTCCACCAACTTGTCTTGACAAATCTCCTGGGTGGGAAAAAAATGGATCCCTCGAAAATGCATGCCATTTAAACTTTCAGAGAAACCAAGGTAAGACCGGAACACAAAAATATTTTGTTTTGTTTTTTAATAACAATAAAAGCTCATTTGCTAGAATGGGAAGTATTCTCAACACAAGTCACCTGCATCCCCATAGAAACCCCCATTTATAAGGCAATTGAAACAGAACTCAGACTCCAAAATAATATACACATGAGGAAACAATGTACCATGTAAGGTAGTCTGCAGAAGCAACAAGATCTAAGAACTTGAGTTAATGGAATTCTAATAGACATGATTTTAAAAATATAAAATAATTGAAGACACAGAAAGTGAAATCATAATAGTATATTAGGCAGCTTTAGAAAGAAAAATTTAATTTTTGAAATAAAATAGCCAATATATTTCAATGAAATAATATTAAAAACAGCTGAAGAAGGAATTCATATACTGAAAAGTCAATGTGAGGACATTACAAAGGCAGCAAAGAGAGAGAAAGATGCAGGAAATGTCAAAGTCAGTTAGAAGGACATGAAAGAGAGCATGATAAATCCAACAAATATCTAGTTGGAACTGCAAAAAAAAGAGAGAGAATAGCAGGGAGGTAATATTCAAAGAAATAATGATAAATCATTTTCCAGATTTGATAAAAGAGATGAATTTCCACATTTAAGAAGCACAATATTTCCTTGAACATGATAATTAAAAATAAACCTCACCTGGATAGATCATGATGAAACTGAAGAATTTCAAGAGGGAAGAGGATCCATTCAAAGCAAACATAGAGACAAAACATTACTAATATAGAAGTGACAGTAGTGCAGACAGGAGATTCCTCGACAACAAAAAGAAGAAAAACCAAAAATGTTGGATAAATGTCTTCAGGTAATGAGAGGAAACAACCTGGAATTCAAGAGCTAGGTAAGTTACTATTTAAGAGTGATAAAAAATATATAAATGTTTTGATAAAAAGTCTAAAAAATATTATCACTGATACATTTTCCCTGAAAGGACTTTCTTCCGAAATAAGGGAATTGAACCCTAAAGGAATGGATGAATACACGAGAAAGAAGTATGAGCAAATATATTATAAACTTGTGGTTAAAATCCAAACAAGCACAGGCTACATCAAGAAATAAAAAATACTAACTATATTTAGCTGTCAAAAGAAATTAGAGGTGAGTGCTGACTACTAAGGGGTAGGGGATTTTTCTATTTGTAGTAATGAAAATGTTCTAATATTGATTGCAGTGGTGAATGCACAAAACTATAATTATACTAAATGTCATTGATTGTACACTTTAGATGGATTACATCGTTTATGAGTATATTTCAACAACATTGATTAAAAAATAATAGCAGTTCATCCAGTGACCATTAGAAAAAGAAATGAGAACTATAATAATGGACAAAAGACATGTAAGAAGAGAGGAAAAGTGATTAGATTTATAGCTACCTAAGGTCTTGGGAAGTTTGTGAGGAAGTTAGAGATTCTGAATAGCTTTAGGCATTGTTTTGTCAAATTTGGATATTGTGATTTTAAGAATTCAACCGATAGAGAGGCAAATAATTCAGAGTCACTTTTAAAATGTTTTTCAAGAAAAATATAGAAGGTGCTAGCAGATTATTTGAAATGGAACAGACATAATCACCAATTACTGGTACCTTAGTTTTTAAAAAAATTACATGGTAATAACGCTAATAACTAAGACTTATATGGCCCTACTTAAACGTGTCAAGCACTTTTCCAAGCACTACACATGTATTAACTCATTTAATAGTTACTAACTAATGACAATATGAATTAGGCTACCATTAAATTAGAAAAATAACTTAAAATCCATATTTTTCTCCAAAAAGATACAACTCATTAAAACCATCTTCAATAGAAATGGAAAGTCTGAACAAATCCTAAATAGTAACTAAATTTAATTCATGGGTTTGGGAGTAGGAGAAGAGCATCTCCTTGCTGCATGGTTGAAGGCTGTAGTTGGAGGCAATGAGCTCCCCTTGGTTTGTAGCCTTAATGAAATCATGTTAAATTAAATGTTTGCACCAGTGGGTTCAGTCAAACATAACTGGAAATGATAAATTCAAGCACAGAACAGTGACTAAGCCCTTGAAAGGAAGGAGTAAGGGCTCCTGGTGAGGTTCACCTAGGCTGCTGTGTGAATACTACACTCTAGAGTTGTGCAGGCTACAATCTAAAAACACCATACACCAAGACCCTGAAGAGGAGAAGTGTGATGCTTCATTCCAAAAATATGTGTATATTAAAAGAAATGGAGGGAAATGTTAACTCAGGCACACAGGTATTTTCTTAGAAAAGTATCTTGTCTCTTCTATGTGCTTGATACTCCACACATATTTTCAATATAAACAATACACAGATGTACTGTTTCTCTGACAGAAAGAAATGCCAATGTAACTTTTCATTTCTAAAAGATGTGACATGCTTAATAAATATTTCAATATAAATAACATTGTAACAATTATATTAATGAGGCAAATAAAAAAAGATGGGTAATTCTTAAATTTTTGTTTAAGCCATTATTATTTTATTCCACCAAAATCAATAGACCTCAATTTTCTTTGATAAATTCAGGAGGTTTGACTAGTTCAACTCCTGTGTTCTATTTAAATTAAACCTGTACAGCTTTATGATTTGCATTTCAAAACTTATGACTTCATTTCTTGAGTACATAAAAAGGTCCTGACTTATCACATGTTTCTAACAACTTAGCTAGGTTGTATCAAACCCCTTTGTAAATATTGCAAGTAAAAAGAAACTGCTAATGCTTCTTTGAGAATTTTAAAAAACATTTTCAAAGATGTTTGAATCAATGCTGCTGTCACATTCTGAAGACAGTGTGGCACTGACAATCACATATCTTGTAGTACTGATTTATTTTCTATTAGATCATTTTGTTTAACCTCAGCCTTTGTAAGTTCCTTTGGAAGGAGGGAATAAAAGCAATTTTCTTTTAAAGTGAATGAAACATGATTGAAAAAAAATGTTCTTTTGTCAAACTGCAATCTATTATTTCAGTTAGAGAGAAATCACACACAGAGCAGAGCATGAAAGGACTCCAGGAAATTATTATGACAAGAAATATTGGCAAAACAATAGGTTTACACGTGTTGTCTTTCTTCTTCAAGAATGACTTGAACAAACTACAAACTAGTTTGACATTTTCATGTTTGAAACATCAAGTATTGTTAATCCAATATAGTTGAGTACCATATGAATTCACAGTAAAATTAAAATGACACTTCTTACTTAAATAACCTAGTTAACATTGGAGTTTTATCCATATTAATGTGCTTTTGTGCTGACTTTCGATTGTTCATTCTTTTCACTTTTCCACAGAAGTACAATATCCTAATGTTCAGTAAAGGTCACTATAAATTATAGCATGAAGTGAAAATAATAGGAAGGAAAGTTTGCTTTATTTCCATCATAACCATATTATAGTGCAAAAAATAAGTTGTCCTAGAAGATATTTGCTGTAATTAAGCTGTGAATTTTTCTAGCTGCTATAGGTATAAACTAGAATTTTTATCATTATGAAATGATCCTCCTATTAATCATTACTAATTTTTGCACATTAAAATCTGCACTGTTAATGCTGAATCCTGCATGTTATGCCTTTAGTAGTGCATTTGCCCTCAATCTGGAGTATTCGAAGAAAGAGCAGGAGCCAGTGTGACTGGAGAGCAGGCACAGAGGAGGGAGCTAGGAGATGGGGTCAGGGGCCGTGTTATGCAGAGCCCTGTGGCCAGAAGAAGGATTTTGGCTTTTATTCTGGGGGAGATGGGAAATCCTTGGAGGTTTTGAGCAGAAGAATGACTTATTCTTAATTATTAGGATTGTTACAGCTTTTATTTCTTATGCATTGTTAACAAATTTCATTAAGTTTTGGTCTATCCCTAACCTGATATTCCATGTAAGTTCTGTGTTTTCAGTACGTAATTTTGTAGAGACATGAAATTTTTCAGAAAAATTTATGTGGCCATGTAGGAAAAATGCCTTATATATAGACAAAGGCACAGGTAGCTGGATAAAAGTGGTGGTGGAAGCTTGTGAAGAATATTTTTCCCATTGTTTCAGTCTTCTCAGAGGAAAAGCAAGATAAACATCTTAAAGTGAGGATGATGCAGGACTGCTTGGATGTTTCAGGAGAGAAGAAAAGTATGAAAGAGTTGTTTATGAGACTTGGAGAAAGAATGGGCAGGGAAAATGTAATATAATTCAAAATCAGCCTGAGGGATGCTTGAAGTTAATGATGACAGATGTGAAAGGAGGCAACTGTAAGAATCTGGACACAAGCATGGAAGCAGGAAGAGATGGACGTATGAACATTTCTGTAGGTATTTACTCAGGTATTTTTCTGGTTAAGGAAGTTTGTTCTCTTTCAAATTTCCAAATTTCAATTTTTTTCTATGACTGAATATTGAATATAAACAAATACTTTTTCTATGTAATTTAGATGGTCATGTTGTTTTTATCTTTTAATTTATTAATATGGTAAATTACATTAATTATCTCTTTTGTTACTGTGTGGGATGAAAGCTAATTCTGTCATAATTATTTATTTTTAAATAAATCATTATTTTAAATTGAGAGTGCTGATGTAGGGGTTTGAATTCACTTTCTAAAATTAAATTGGCTTTTAATTTTTCATTAGATTATTGTCCTTGCTTACTTTTAGTGTCAAGCCCTTTTACCACTGATGACCTCAGCCTTCAGCAGAAG
>JAQZBX010018385.1:0-34683 GCA_029593785.1 Cabassous unicinctus | reverse complement strand
TGTATTAGTCAGCCAAAGGGGTGCTAATGTGAAATACCAAAAATGGGTTGGTCTTTACAAAGGGTATTTATTTGGGGTAGAAGTCCACAGATTCCAGGCCATAAAGCGTTATGTTTCTTCTCTCACCACAGTCCATTGCCACATGTTAGAGCAAGACAGTTGCCGGCGTTTGCCAGGGTTCAGGCTTCTGGGGTTCCTCTCTCCCTGGGGCTGTGTTTCTCTCCGGGCTTAGCTCCTGTTTCCTCCACAAGGTCAGCTGTAGACGATCAGGCGAATGGCTTGCTTCTCTTCTCCTGGGGCCTTCTTTCCAACATCAAAACTGCTTCTCAAAAGACTGCTTCAACTCTGTTCTTTGCCTTGCCTTTTATATTCGATTCCCCACCCACCAAGGGGTGGGACTCAATGCCCTACTGACATGACCCAGTCAATGCCCTCATCATAATTTAGTCATGCCCAGATTAACAGACAGTTTACAAGCATGATCCAATTATATTTTTGGAATTCATAATTACATCAAACTTCCCAACTGTAACACCATGTTTTGTTTTGTTGTTGTTGTTGTTGTTTCTTCTAGCATTTCCATTTAACTCTATCTTATAGTTTCTATTTCTGCTCCAATTCCCCATCTGTTCATGCATGCAGTCCAGTATCCCACTACAACTTTTAAATATTAATCATAGTTATTTCCTGTCTGATAGTTCCAATATCCAGATCATCTCTGGGTCTGGGTTCTGTATATATTTTTTGATTGCCACAACTTAGGGGAGGGATTGATTCTGGCATCTAGAGGATAGAGTTCAGGGATGCTGCTGAGCATCCTACAGTTTGCAGGACAGCCCCCCACAGAAGTTAATTATCTGGTCCAAAATGTCAATAGTGCTGAGGTTGAGAAACCCTAGTCTATCATTGCCTGATGCTTAGGGTAGTGGATAGGACTGAAGGTTTTTTACTCAGTGATACAGCTGTCCCCTCAGTGTTCAGCCTTCCCTGACTGTCTGTGTCTCAGAGAGGATCTCTTTCAATGCCCTGTCCATGCATCCTGCAGTGCATAGCTACTGCTTGTTACTTGGTGTCTGCTAGCCTGATGGAGAGAAGGGTGGTATGTGTCTCTATTGTCTGAACTCACACTCAGCTCAGGCAGCTCTTGCATCCTTGGGTCTCAGATTCGGGACTGCCTCAGTAATCCTGCCCCTAATCCCTAAGTCAGCCAAACTCTGCCTAGTATCTTTCACCGGCATTGTGTGGGAGAGAGATTTCTGTCCTTCCCCCAACTGTAGGAGCCCTCTCGTGGTATTGGTGTATGATCCTAGGCTCACCACTGCTTCCTGAAGTAGAAGTGATTTTGCTCAGAGTTAGAGGAGGTTTTTCTTTCCTCTGCCCTGTGGGCAACAGGGCTTGTTGCCCACTCTCAGAGCTCAAAGCCTTTGCTCTGTAGGAGAGGAGGCTTTGTGCCTTTCCCACAGTGGCAGCTGCTCCCTCCACTGGGTACTCCCTGAGATCTCCCACCCTGTCCTCAATCTTCCTCATGAGGACTCAGAGGAAGTCCATGGAGAAGAGCCCATGAGAGGATGCACCTGCCCTTGTGTTTGTGGGTTCCTTGGTTCTATATTCTAACACTAGCCTGACTCACTTTGCAGCAATTCATTGACAATTTTAGGTGACTCCTTCCCATCCATGTGTATAGCCCATGGTGTCTCTTTTGCTCTGGCTCTGCTACTGGTGATCTTTTTTGGGAGGAGCCTGTTTCTCCTTGGATTTCGGGCTCTTTAGTTGCCCTGCAACCTCAGCTCTCCATGGTTCAAGAAAAGTTTTAATTTTGTAGTCTACCCAAGTTTTTCTTCTTGTTGCTCCTTCCAGCTATCTACCTTCTAGGCACCAGATTTTCCTAGCCTAGAATTTTTAGTATAGTCTTTTCCGTGGCCATGCATCTTTCTTTAAAACAAATTAGCTCACAAGCGATCAGCAAATAGGGGAATGAGGTCAGCATAAAGAGGAAGTCGTGTTGGTTCATATGCAATTTTCCCCATCATGTTAATACTTGTAAGCTATCTGAGGCAAGCTTTCTCAAAATTAAAATGGAAGCCTTAACAATGAACACTGAATTTAAGGAAAATAACTGAAAATCTCCAGCCTTGCCTTCCTTTAGTGCAGTAGGATCTGGTTTAGTGGCTACCAGTATCTCTATGTTTCTACTATCTTAGGCTAGCTGGACAGACTGAGAGTGCAGATTAAGAAGCTGCAAAGATACTATGCCTTGTGTTAAAACAATGAATCAATGAAGAAGGCTACACCCTAGATCCAAATTTTAATGTTGATGAAAATATTCTCTATCAGAAGCAAGTGTCCTGCAAGATATATATTTCAAAAGAGGAAGTGTGATCCCTAGGGTTTATATGCCAATATTTTTATTAGGATTGCTATTGATTTTTATTAATATTCTGGTTTTAAAATCCTGTAGGATTGATTGATGGATCCCAATCTTATTTTTCCCATAAGTTTTATTATTTTGGGTGCATGATTTTGCAGAAGGGAGTTTTTAAGAATGCAAGAATGGTAATACAGCAAAAGAATGCCTACAACCTGTATTTTTGTCTGATCATAAAAGCAATACATGCTCATTATTGAAAATTTGGGAACAACCAAAAAAATTACAAAGAAAACGTTTAAATAACCAATAACTACCCTCCTATATATAATTCTAAATTTTTCTAGCCTTTTAAAATTAAAAGATACTTAAAAAACATAATTGGAATCAAGATGTTACATTTTGTAAAACTTGAAGAAGGCAAGACATTTTAAAAAATAATTTCTTCACTAATGAGAGAGAGAATACACTTAGGGCAATTTCACACACACACATACAGATCAAAAACAACTCTCCCAATGTGAGAAAACAGCTCTTTATGGCAGAGAATGGACACATACAATTTTTATAATCTAATTGAAGTTGAAACAGATGGAACCGAGCTCCTATGATTTTAAAGCACTCCCAAGTTTTCCAAATCTGAGGACCTTGAAATTTTGGATCTTTAAACTTTAAAAGGCATTTTTCTAAATCAAGGGCATAAAAATGTATGATTCATGCAGAATCGATTAAAACTTTTTTTTGGCATGTCTGTTACAGAAAGCGATCCATACTCCACTCTTTCAGGTGAGCTCCAGCACCGTAATTGTGTAATTGTGTGCTAACAGTGACCATTTTGCTGCATCAGCTGTAGGAATGGTCTTCCATAATGCTTTCTACTCTCCAGTCTTATACTCAGGAGAAGGTCTGGGGTAACTCAACAGAAGCATGGTCTGTGCATTTCATTGACATAACGGTTCCCTCTACCCATTGCAAGTAAGCCTTTGAAAATATATTTTTTTGTACATAGGACAAGAGATTCCCCACCCTCAACCTTTCGTGAGAGAAAACTCACAAAACAGAAGCAAACGGTTTGAAATTCTCTGACCTCTAGATAAAGGCTAATGATAGTTTCAAAAATTTCTTGTTAGAGGAGGGAATCTTCAGTCAGTATGCTTGCATGGATGGACACACTCAGACACACGTATGCACACACAAATTATTACTAGAGAAAAATAAAGCTGTCACTGAGCTTAAAAACAAACAAACAAAGCACTAGCCCATGGGTCTAGGCAAATACCATGGTAGATAAATACATATGACCCCTAGTCTAAGAAAGTCTATTTTTTATTGCCTTTCTAATTTACTTTGATTTACTAGAAATAATTTGCAATAGGGACTAGCAGTAGGACCCTGGAAAGGGTGATTATAAATTTAAAATTCAATTTTAATTCATTTCAACAAATGCTTATTGAGCCCCTTCTAAGTGGGGATGCTAAGGGATAGAGATGTGAACAAGAGACAGAGGGTCCCTGCCCACAGTCTAGCCAAATGTCAGTAGTAAGATTATCCACTCATTTCCTTCATAACACATCGACTCCAAAACACTTTTTGGGATTCCAACCCAGGCCCTCCACTTGGCTGATCAGTAGGGGCTGTTTCCCAGGCCCCAGTTCACAGGGCACTAGGTAGTGGCAGGGATCTCCAAAAGATGAGGTTCCTGGGCCAGCAGTGTGGGCACTAGTGGTGTGAGTGGGCCCAGCACCCAGGCTCAGCAGCAGCACCAATGCCCGGCTGCAGGATTTTGGATACTGTTCCAAATGTCCAGGCCCAGTAGAGCCTCAGCAACTCTGAGAACCAAACATTATCCCTTTAATACATTCCTTTCCTGCTGAAATCATCCAGAATCTGTTTCTGTTGCTTGCAACTCGGCACCCTGACCGATGCACATGGTTAGTTTATCTGTCCACTGATAGAATTCTGTTCCATTTCAAATCCTGCATGGAAAAATACTCGGAGAAAAATTGGATTATGTTCTATATGGCTCTGTCATACTTTATCAAAATAAGAAAGTCCTTTTAACGATTGCTTCTCAGCTGCAGCCTTGGTTCGTATGGACATATTGTCAACTGTAGGCGGTGACTTTGTATATTTGTTACAAATAAAGAAGTGAAGTTTAGGGATTTTATTTTTTTCTCTCAAATTAGAACCGCCTTAATAGCACCACTGTCACTCACTTGGGTTCATATAGGCTCTCTTGAGCAGGAGAAAGAGAGAGGTGGAACTAGAGTGCTGAAAATTCTTCATAGACTACAGTTTATGTTATCCATGCTGCGACTTGAGAAGTGTCTTAGGGGTGGCTGACGTTCACATTAAACTACTTAGAGTCTTTCCCGTGTGTGGGTGAGAACCCACTTACACACGCCAAGCAAACACAGCCCTGTGAGAAGAGGCAATTTTGGCCGCATTTGCAGGGCTCCGCCCACCCAGGGCGCACGTGTTCCTTGCAGGTGCCCGCCACCGGTTTTGGTGGCCACGGCCTGGATCCATCCATCAGCGGCCTTTCATATCAAGTTACAGAACACATACTACGGGGGCCCCATTTAACTCGAGGACAAGGAAATGTTTTAAATTCTAGAGCTGCTCCGAGTCACATGAGACCAGTCACGTTGTGTAACCTTTCTTTACTATTTCTATGCGTGCTCTATGCACAGCTGCTAGAAGGTACAATATATATTTTGCCCAGACTCGGGCACCTGTTGTAAGGCAATTTGAAATAAAAACAAGTTGGTGGGGAATATAATAAGATATCTGAGAGCATATTTCATTCACTTGCAGTACCCCCACAGACTATTCCATTGTAGCAAACGCCACAACTATTCTTCGTTGTCATTATTTGCCAAGAGAGGGGAGAGAAATAACACAGCTCTTTCCATAAAAAAAACAAATCGGCGCTGGTCCTGACACAGACCTCTCTGACTTACTCTTCCCCAGCCCTTTCTCCCCTCTCTTGCTTGTGCTCCCATTTCCTCCAACCTTTCAATTTGTCACAGTCACCTTTCCCCAAGGAGATTTCAGTTTCTCTTGCTTCTCTGTTCTGCACTTCCTCCCCCCTTGCTCTTTATGAGATGACCTTGACGTCCTTGCAGACCCAGGATGGAAAATGAATGAATGCCATGAGCCTTCTGGGGATGGACATGTCGGGCTCTTTGTAAAGAGGGAGACCTGGCATCAGTGTCCACCTTGGGGATCTTTGGGGTGTCTAACTCTGGAGCCTACCCCACCCCTCTACTTCAACACTGTCTCCTTGGCCATGTGATTGCTGAGGATTGCTTTGAAAAGAGCTTGGAGGTCAGTGATCTCCTCCAGGGTCAGACAGGGAGATTGGGAAAGGGCGAGGAACTCCAACTGCGCTCTGTGTTGTTGACCCGGCCAGAGTTTCCAGAGCCATTTGCGGATGCCCAGATGGTCTTTTGGTGTTTTAGTTTCTGTTCTGAAGACAGGAGTGCTACACTTCAATTTTTTATCAGCTAACATAGCTTTTTGACAACCTGTTATGAGGCTGGGGATGTCGGGGCTTGGCCTGGAGCATACCACACCAAGAGCAGGGCATGGAACAAAGATGTGAGACAGACTGTGGCTAACGATGCTCTCCAGGAATGGGTGGGTAGGCCCGGTACAGAAGAAAGGGAGCTGGGTTTAGAGCCAGACATACCTGGGTTCATATCCCAGCACCTCTAATTGCTAATTATACAGCCCTGGGAAAGTCACTCTATTTCTCTGAGCTTCAGTTTTGTCATCTGTAGGATGTGAATCACAATCCCTTCCTTTAGGGTTATTGTATGGATTCAAATAGATAGTATGTATAAAGCGCCTGGTACAGTACATGACTATTAATATCCACTCAATAAATTACAGCAAATATTATCAACACATATCAATGCTGTCAGAGTCCTAGCCAACGGAAGGCATGATTCTAGCTGTAAGTTTCCATCTCCTTGAGGCACAAATTTCCACCTACTGTTAAGGTACCAATTGACAAGCCCAAGCCCTAACCCCATCCTCTAAGTAGGTCTCTTTTTGGGTTGGCATTAAGCAGACTTGCTCCTGGAAATCTGAGACATCATTGCTACAAATGCCACTGTGATGTCTTTTAATTTCCATTAATGTACTTGCAGACAGGCAAAGAAAAAAAGGAGGAAAGAGGTCCTTTGGTACTTCCCCCACAAACCCTCCATGTCAAGGGACCCCAACAGGCAGGAAGAGCCCCTACTCTCAGCAGGCTGTTCTCATTAACATCCCCTCCATGCTCAGGTTTATACTCCACTCTGATTTCTCTTTCATGCTTCTCCTCAGCTCAAGGATTTGCATCTCTGTAGTGCAGCGTTCTCCCCAAGGGAGCTACTTCTCTCCACCGCCTGAACTCTGGCTCATCTTTTCTACATGCACAGCTGCCACTCACTTGATGGAGCTTCAAGTACAGGAGTGGAGGAAAAAGGGCAGCTACAGAGGGGAACAACACAGGCCGAGAGGCTCCGTCTCTCAAATGCTGGCTCACAAGTTCCCTTGGAATCCTTGAAACAGCCAGGAGCTGTGACAGACCAAAACAGAAGGGAAAAAAAAAAAAGAATTTTACATCTTCTCCAGCCTGTGCCTCTAGAAGCCTCATTATGCCCAAGTGTCTGGTAAATAAAAAGGACCTACTGACATGATTTGTAGGGTTAGTGTAGAAACATAAACCTACAAAGATAGCTACAAAGTTATAAAGAAAAATTTATCCTGGAGAAAAATGATTAGTATTCCCATGTTGAAAATTTACAGCTGAAAATTTTCAATTGCTTTCTTTTTTTTTTTCTATTTCTTGTTTTCCTTTATTTTGTTCATTTAATAATTGAAAATATAAACAATTAAAAACTAAAAAGTAAACACAGATGAATAAATACATACATTTCTCAATTAAATGTACTGGATACATAAAAAAATTTTTTTTAATCAAACAATATGTTGCACAATATATTTGGTTCATAGTAACGCATTCATACAGTATTTCTTTTTAAACATTGTTCGCGCCTACGTTTCAGTGATTCAAGTGGTGGACTTTCAATCGTGAGTGTTCTTCACTCTTTTACATGTGAGCCTATTCCTTTTAACGTGCTGTAGTTTAGTGACAAGAAGGTGGGCTTCCCATGTTCATCCAAGATTTGTCAGCAACTAAACATTTTACTTAGCAGTGCCACAGGTCAGGTTTCCAGGGAGCAGAGGGATGAGTGTAAGAACATGTAGGAACTTCAGTACGTAAAGAAGAAAAGAGCATGGGTCCACTGAGAGGATTCAGTATCTTCCGGTGTCATCCAAGCTCCTGACCTTATGCTTTCACTATTTTCTTCATATAAACATTAATATTATATTTAAATCAAAATTAGCCCCACACTGTCTCTCTTCTGTCTTAGGCTTTTATAGGAACATTTCCTCCCCTGCTTATGAATGTACTTCATTCATTCATAGTTCATTATATATACTTTTCCCTACAGATGAAAACTACCATATATAGGTGTGGTGGTTTAGAGCTATGTACCCCAGAAAAACATGTTCTTAAACTTAATCCAGTCCTGTGGGTGTGAATGCATTGTAAGCAAGACCTTTTTATGAGGTTACTTCAGTTAAGGTGTGGCCCATCCTAATCAGGATGGGTCTTAATCCTATCAATAGAGTCCTTGATAAGCAGAATGATATTCAGACAGTGAGAAAGCCAAGGGAAGCGCCGGAACCTGGAAGAGTAGGGAAAGACCAGGGGAGGTCACCATGTGCATTGCCATATGACAGAGGAGCCAAGAACCAGGCAGCCAGCCCCAGAATGCCAGTCTTCAGGAAGAAACCATCACCTTGATGATGCCTCCATTTGGATTTCTCCTAGCCTCAAAACCATGAGCAAAAAAATTCCCATTGTTTAAGACAACCCATTGCATGGTATTTGCTTGAGCAGTCAAGAAAAAAACAATAGGTTCAATGGAAGCCTGGGTGTTTGTAACTGTTATTCTGTGATGAAGAGTGAAGGGTCAGGTTGAATTGTATGAGAAAAGTTTAGGAAACCAAGAGAGCAGTCAATGTTGGGCAGTTTAGGTCTAGGAGGGGAGGAACAAGTAGGGAATGAAAGAAAAGGAAGTTAAGAAAAGACTTAGGTGAAAGAATTGAGGTTCTCTCAGTCTAGAGAGCTGCCTAAAAAAACTAATGACAGAGAAAAGCTACCTGTTGAGAGGCGGAATCACCCAAGTTAGGCACGTGGGTGACTTTTGGGAGTCTTCCTTTCTCTCAATTTAGAGACCAAGACTTGTTGAGTGAATTTCCTTAGCCTCCCTCCTACCTTTTCCTCTCTTCAATCACCACTCCTTGACTTGATGCCTGTCACCTCCCAACCACGTCCCACCAGTGGGCTATTGCTCATCTGATCACGTCCTATAGGGTGAGGTCCAAGTCCCCAGACTCAGCTCACAGACCCCTGTGTAAGCCTTTCCCTGCTCACATGGGCAGCCTCGTCTCAAGCTACACCAACTTTCAGCCCCATGAAACCCCTCACAGTTTCCTATAATAGCAGAAACACCTGGAGAACTTTTTGAAAAGATTAATTCCCAGATACACAATTTAAAATGGAGAGTTAGGGATGTAAATTGATGTCCTATCAGTCTAAGCAGCCAATTTATTTTAGCATTTTTGTTTTGATTATATAATAGTGAGGAAAGTCTGATTCCCACAGATGAGTCACTGCAAATGGTAACAGCCTTTAATTCCAGGAGATTCTGATTCAGTGGGTCCAGGGTGAGTTTCCATCTTTTCAAAATGCTCCCCAGGTGATTTGGATGCTCAATTAGAATTTGGAGTCTCTAGACTACATCATAGTTTGAGGATTAAATGGGTTAATGTATGTAAATTCTCTTGTAAGCTTCAACCTCCATGCAGACGTAAGCCAGTGTCATGGAGAAGACCTGACCTGAAGAGCAGGCCTGAGGTTCTGAGGTTAGTGCACAGGCAGGAACTCTCACTTCCCTCCCAGTCTGGGGCTTCATATCAGCAAAGCTCACAGGCTTCAAAAGATGCCCAAGGCCCAGGAAAAGTTCGTAATACTTCCAGAAGTTCTTCCAAACAATTTTGGTAGTAGAACATTTGTTTCATCAAACGATTCACCTAAGGAAACCACATACTGGCAGACGCTGCTGGTAGGGTACCAACTGCTTTCGTGAGGGCCAGCCCAGATTTCGTTCCAGCATCTTCCACACATGAGTTGGAAAAGGCCAATTATGAAGGTCTCCTTATCATGATTTGTTTAGAGAGTCAGGATACCCAGTTCGGGGCAAGGAAATGCCAGAGGAGTTCTGCTCAGGGGCTCCTGGGAAAAAATTACTTTGTTCCTAAGAAGAGATTCTTTGCTCTTTTCTCCCACAGAGTATTTTCACGTCTGCATGGAATGCTTGGAACTATGGCAACAACCTAGCTATCTTGAGGGGAGTTAGGCCAAAGACAACACTAAGGAAAAGCAGAAAATGGGAGAAACCTGGGTCTTGATGATGTTGCTGAGCCATTGAATTAACCAACCCTAAAAAAATTTTAATGCTATATAAAAAATCTTATTGGGTTGGGTTTTCTCTAGTTTGCAGCAGCAAGCATTCTGATACAATAATATTTAAATATTGTTAAACATTTATTTTATAGGCTTTAAATTATAACTTTAATTTATTAGAAGTCAATCATTGAGAACAATGGGGAGTCTTCAAAACACAATTTAAAATGAAGAGTTAGGGATGTAAATTGAAGTCATATCAGTCTAAGCATCCAATTTATTTTAGCATATTTGTTTTGAATGTCTAATAGTGAGAAAAATTCTGATTCTCACAGGTGAGTAGATGTAAATGGTAAGTTTTTAAAACCATTTGCTTTGCAAACTCAAGACATGCTTCAGTTAATAGTGATTGCAAGAACAGCCTTTTCCCAAGATCTGCATTCACACAAGCTAATGTGTTAATTGTTAAATGTTACCATATAAAATATTATTTGTTCACAATTTAAAATATGTGGTATTTTAAATTTTTAAATCAAACATTTGCAAAATTCCCAAGAGATCTCCACAAAAACTCAAGTTCCCCAGAATACGTTTTGAAAGTCTCTTGTTCTGAGTATAATTAACCTATTATAATTATGTGTAATTCACTTAAAATCCAGATTTCAAAGATGGTAGACAAGCCCCTTCCCTCCTGCTAAACAGCTCAGAGCCAGGCCTTTTATAATGTCAATGAAATCCGGCAACAAGACAAACATTCCTTTATATAATAGGAGATAGGCTCCTTGCAGGGGATTAAGACTTCACCAAAAGAAGAGGCTGGGTAGAATATCACCTATCTGATCTTGGAGATTACTTTTTTTTTTCTTTTTTACTTTTTTTTATTTGTAAAATGATATATAAATACATATGCATATATGTGCATTTGTTTACATAAATGTTATTTGTTATATATATATATACATTTTATAAAGGTGCCTAGATTACCCAAATATTACTCAGAAACTACAGGGATTCCCATGCTCCCCACCGCCCACACCCCTGGAGATTACTTTTCTTTTTCTTTGATTCAGCATTTGTGGAGTCCTTCTTCCATCTCTATTGTCCTCCAGAGTTCCAAGCAAGTGGAATTTGTCTTTTTATTAGTTGATTCTAAGGGGAGACTTTTCCAGGGGATGTCTTATGTTGCCATGTTGATGATGTCACTCTGTCCATAGATTTTTGAAAGTGATGACAGGTACATAGGTAACTAAAGTATGGAGATTGCTTGGTGAATCTTTATCCACGTTATGTTTTCTGGACAGCATGCACAGATATGGTATGGGACATTTTTTATTCCCTGAGCCCCAACAGTTTTCTTGAGCTTGGTATCTATATGTTCACATCTCCTTCACAGAAAATTGCTGTATCTCTTTGAGTGCCCGAGGGCAAGCTTCTTGAAGCCCGTAGGATGTCCTTGTGAATGTTGATGGCAAATGGCTCTTCTTCTCGCCACCCTTCTGCAGGGACCAGGTTGGTAAAGAAGAGAAAGAAAGATTGTCTAGTGACTCACTTTTAGCCAATAGAATGTGATAGAAGTGATGGTGAATGGCATTTGAGATTAGGAGGAAAAGGCATTGTGGCTTCCTCTTTGCCCTCTCTCTTGGACCACATACTCCAGGGATGCTAGCTTTCATGCTCTAAGAATGCCCAAACAGCCCTACAGGAAACCCACATGTCAAGGAAAGAAGGCCTCCTGCCAATAGCCGTGTGAGTGATCTGTCTTAGGTGGGTCCTCCAGCCCCGGTCAAGCTTTCAGATAATGGCAGCCCTGGTGAACATCTTGACTGCAACCTCAGGAGAGACTCAGCCAGAACCACCCACCCAAGCCTCTCCCAGAGAGCTGAACATAGAGTCTGTGAGATAATTAATATTTGTATTTTAAGTCACTAAGTGCAGGGTAATTTTTTATGCTGTCATAGATAACTAATATATCGTGAGTATCCTTTATCACTGGAACCTGAAGTAATGTAGTCATGGAACTTTCTCTGGGAGATCATGTGTGAGCTGGCTTGGCAGACCATTTTCTTCTTGATGCCTATTTCTCACTTCCATCATAAGAGTGGAGCTGTGCTTACATAATATCTTTTGTGCAAAAAAAAAATGTGGTGTGCTATCAGAAGTCTAAAATGGAATCACACAGGGACCTTTAAAATGTATATTGCCTGGGTCCCTCTCCCAGAGATTCTGCTTTAATTCTTCTAAGAGTGCCCTGGGAATTGGGAGGTTTAAAATCTCCCCGGATATGCATTGTGCTGCCAAGGCTAAGACTCTTGAGTGTGGCCTGATGGTTAGGGCAAGTCTCCCGGCCTGGGTTCACACCCCCTCATTTACGTTCAGGTATCTCATCTCTTATGTGGTCATATTCCAGCTGACAGAGCTTGGACAAAGTTTGATGAGTTCTTCTTTGAATGGTTCCCAGGAGATTAAAGGAACTAAACTATTAACATTATTTTTACAATGGAATATTTTTCTCCTCAATAAAATAAGACCAGAAGGCAATAAAGAAAACAGGGAAGGAGGGAGCAGATTGGAAGACCCATCATTCCTTTGAATGCAGGCATTTTTCACATTGTCAGACAAATCAATAATTAGCAGATGTTCGGTATGAAAAAAGAGAAGTCCCTGGGTGACAGACTCCTGAAGCTTCGAGACAGGGATGGGGAGAAAGTGTGCTTCTTTGTTGCAGAAGCACAACTCCTGCTAAGGGACTTGTCCAAACATTTTCCTACCACCAGGACCACCACCAAACAGATATTAACTGTGTAATTCCTCCTTCCTTCCTACTCAATAGCACCAGAACAGGTGCCCATATCAGAGAACTGACCGAGAAATCCAGGAAACCAGACCGAGGAATCAATGTACTTAGCTATCCCTGATCAAACTCATAAACTGACTCCAGGCAATCAGGTGTACTTGGAAATGGTGAGGCACCTAAGAACTATGAATAAGGGCTCAGGCACAGGAGTCTGACTCATGGGTTCAAATCCTGGCTCTGTTTCTTAGGACCTGTGTGACCTTGACTGTAAAGTGGAGATAATTGTGGTCTCTACCCCACAACGTGGGTCATGGGGATTAAATGAGATCATTTTTCCCACTGATAACATCTGCGGACAATTAGGGCACAAGCCTGACTATGTTCTTATTAGAGAAGCACTTATGGAGAACCAGTGGATAAACTAGGTTCACACTGCCTTAATTTATTGGTCATTGTAAGGAAATCAGCTGTATACACTTAATAAGTCTGGTTAGAGTTGTGCCTGTATTGTGTTATTAAGGACAGCAAGCACTCACATAGCTTCCAGGGTTTGTGGCTTCCCACCCACTTCCACCTTTGGGCTCCTGTCCTTTTAGTGAGCCCCCTCTCACCAATTCTTGCCATTATGAATGTCCCCACCATCTGTTCTGGTTCTTTCAGAAGGAGACTTATTTTGTTACTGACTCTGCCTGGTGAGATAGACCTTTTAATCTACCTCCAGGAGACCACACTGTTCAGGTGGGAAAGTTCTAGCTTGGGGCAGAGCCACCAAGAATGCAGTTTCCAAGGAAGAAAACCCATCTCCCTTTGAAGTCTTCTCTTCCTTCACCATCCAAGGGTGTCTTGGTTCCAATAAAGTAGCCACACTCTAAGGGCTTTGGACTCCCAGAGCAGACCAGCAAATACTACCTCTGCAAATGCCACACAGGAAGAACCAGGGCTGGAGTGGGGCTGTTGCTCCCACGGAGCACCTTCTCCAGAATGGTGGCCTTTCCAACAGCCTTCCTCAAAGTCGGGTAAAAGTCTTAAGGCTGTGTGTTAATAAGATAGTTGTTAAGAATAGGATAAACTGACCTTAGAGGAAGTATGTGAAGAACGTGTGATGATTATATCAGTGCCCAGACCACTGATGAGACCTGTGAAAAGGTCTTCAAGGGTGGAGCCATTTTTCTGTGCTTGCTCCTTCACTAGCCCACAGAACAGGCTCTGGCCTCTAAGCCTCCACCCCACCCTCAGACCCCCTCCCTTTGTAGGTAAAACTTGGCTGTTCCTCTGCTTCCTCTTATTTACTTATTTTTTGTTTATTTTCTGTCCAGACATAGCTAACAAGGCAGGTCCCTGGCAAAGTATTGTTGTAGGTTTTTTATTGTCCTTAACCTATTCTCTAGGCAATGTTTCCCACCCCCCCACCCCTACCCACCACCCCACCACTCTGCCAGGTACCATGATGGCCTACTCTCTAGTCCTTTCAAATTATCACAATAGGAAAGAATCTGGTCTCAGTGTTATTCTTTAATTAAAATCCATTAAAACACTCCAAGATATTTATGTATTTAAGGAATAAAAGAGCAAGATGTCTATTAAGGAAAACTGAGACACTAGTCAGCAGATGGGGACATTTGAGAGAAGTCATCTGGTTCTGGAAAGCATATAATACCTAAGAATAAGATCACTTAAGAGCCCTAGGGATTAGGTTAAAAGGAACAGGTAGGATCTTGAGTTGGCCCTTTTCTTAAGCCCTAAGCTTCCATCTCTCTGCCCAGATGCCAGAGATCCAGAAACCAGAGTGATTGCATACAGATGTACCATGCACAACCTACACAGCTGTATGGGGCAGCCCTGTCCTTTCCATTGTACCTTCTCCCATGCTCTGTGCCATCATTGTCATTTATCAAATCCTTTTTATATGCCTACTATATGCTAGGCACCCTGCTAGGTATAGGAGAAATCAAGATAAATAAGATTCACTTTCCAGAATATACAATTTAAGGGAAAAGATAGATGCCTGTAGACAAATAGCCAGTGCTAATAAAGTTACATACAAAATATTATAGAAGCAAAGGGAGAAGATTTAATGTTGACTAAAAGGATCAGAAAACTTCAAAGAGGAGGTGATATTTGGGACAGAATCTGGAAGGAAGAAGAGTAGGAGTTCCCTAGATAGGTGAGAACATTCTAAGCATAAGGTACAGGCTGGGCTAAGACATGGAGATATAAGGCAGGATGACTTTTGCACAGAATTACCAGTGGTTTGGCTTGACTTCTACCCTAGATCTCCCCACCACACCTGAAGTTCTCTTAGTTCCTCTTCCCTTATAATTTCTCAGGCAGTTCTTCCTCCCATGCTTTCTTTTGTCTCAATTCTTTTTCTCTCCAGGACTGAAAGTCAAGAAAGAGATTCCTCAAGTGTATGTGGAGTGAAGGGGTCCCAGAAGAGGAAGAATGTTTGCTCACCTGAGCATTTCCAATGGTGTACATGAGAGGTCAGCCCTTATCTTCCAAAGCAGACTTCTAACTACCTGCTGTTCCCATTCACCCATTCAATAAACAAACATTTTATGTCTCAGGTGCTGTGCTGGGAGATATATGAATAAACCAGCCAAAGTGCAGTCTTCATGCGTGAGGCTTATTGGCAAGTTCCATGGTATTTTTCTCTAAAGAGCCACTTCCCTTGATCCAGAACAGTGACTGGCTCTGCTGAACCTGAAATGTGGAAAAAATGTTCATTTCCAGTCTAGGGCAAACTCCACCTTTTTCACCAGCTTTAAAACTTCAAGTACAGAGGCAATGACTAGTGAAGAAAGATGGTCCATTGATGGGACCTTGATATTGACAACTATGCTTATGAGCATTTGCTCTTGAAATTGAAACTTAGCCTAGTGTTGTGGGGTGCCTAAGAGTTACCTCCTGAGAGCCACCATGTTGCTCAAATGTGGCCTCTCTCTAATCCAAACTCAGCATATAAATGCATTACCTTCCCCCCAGCATGGGACATGACTCCCAGGAATGAGCCTCCCTGGCACCGAGGGATTACTACCAAGCACCAGCTAGCAATGAAACTGGAAAAAGACCTTGAATAAAAGGGGGGAAAGGTAAAGACAAATAAGTTTATATGGCTAAGAGACTTTAAAGTGAGTCAGGAGGTCATCCCAGAAGTAATGCTTATGCACATCTTGGCAGGATCTCATAGACTCCCAAAGTAGATACTACCCCCAAATAGTGGGTCTCCTGAGGGCTCTGGAGACACCCAGGTCCTACAGTAAGAGCAGATAGCTCTGGAGTTTGGTGCCTTGCCAGTAGGCCCTACTTTGGAGTTTGTGCTCCCGAGTGTGACAGAATTAGACTCAGTTGTGACTTCTCTACACATGCCTCTTCTGTCCCTTCTATTCAAACCTATAGTTGGTGCTGGAGTTGGTAGGTGTACGTCCAAGAGACTTGAATCTTTGGGCTTCCATGTGCCAGCTGGGCCCTGAGCCTCAGTGGAGTTGCAACACCTACTCTCCAGTTCATTGGATTCACCCAGGACAACTAACAAGTAGGTGAGGATGGACAACCACCATACCAAGGAACCAAGACAGTCTACAACTGCAAGCAAGAGAGTCCCATCCATCAGCCATATGGGATTGAAGCCCCCCTCTCAATTAGAGGTGGAGGAGGCATCACCATCCCAGAATCCTCAGAATTGGGGAATAAAATAGGGACTATAGTGGACTTACTGGTATTCTACTATAGACTTATTGTGATGCTAGCAACGGAAGAAATTATATCATTGATGTGGAGACTGTAGCTGCTGGAGGTACTGAAGGAAGGGAGAGGGAAAAACAGGTGTAATATGAGGGCATTTTTTGGACTTGGAATTGTCCTGAATGACATTGCAATGACAGATACAGGCCATTATATATCCTGCCATAACCTACAGAATTGAGTGGGAGAGAGTGTAAACTAGAATGTAAACTATAATCCATGCTTAGTGGCAATGCTCCAAAATGTGTTCATCAATTGCAGTGAATGTACCACACTAATGAAAGAAGTTGTTAATGTGGGGAAAAGTGGGAGGTCTGGAGAGTGGGGCATATGGGAATCCCCTTATATATTTTTTATGTAACATTTCATGTAATCTAAGTATCTTTTAGAAAAAATAAAAAATATATTAAAAAACAACAGCAACAAAAACCCTTCAAGACCCTATCCCAAAACTCCTGAATGTGATTTAAATACCACTATGTATTTGGGAGAGTCCAGGTGGGACCCTAAAGATAAAAAGAGGAAGAGACAGACAGGGGCGGAAAGGAAGAATAATCACTAGCCTGTGTAACTTTTTCTAGCACCTATTAAGAAAATGAAGAATGGCTATCTTTGCAGCCAGAAGCTGCACTTCAACCACATATTGGTAGTGACTTTTCATTTTGTATATTTCTTCATTTTTTTCTCAAGCTATTTTTCCCTTTGACTTTAAAATAATCTCTTCCCAAGAAAGAAAAGTATGTTATTTATTTACTTCTTGCAAATCATATTTAAAATGTAGTTATCCAAAGTTTTTATTTCTTTCAACTAAGAAATACCAGTCATTTCACAAAGAAAAGAGAAGATATGAGTTATTAAAAATGAAATGTTTTGAGAGTATGAAAGGATATCCCCTGAAAGACAACATGGGTGGGAATCCCACAGGCCTATGGCAATTTAATTAAGGGCTCAAGCCAGTCCCAAATGAAGCAATGTTTAAAAATCTTCATCATCTTAAGAAGCAGAAGCAGAAGCTGAAGAAGGAGGAGATGATGAAGCAGAAGCAGCAGTAATTACCAAAAGACAATTGTTCAATCCAATAAAGTAATGGTCTGTGCGAACTCTAATTATTGTATTTGCAAAACAATATGTGAATAATTTGTGGGCATTTCTCCCCTCTTTCTAACACAATAAAAGATTCATTTCGTGAAAACCTTCTGTGTTTTCTTTAGAAGATTTGGACAAAAACAATGCATCTTTAACTCTGAAAACAGAGTAATGGATCCTTGAAAGATTTATCTGAAATCAAATGCAGTTGTCATTCTATATTGATAACCTTTGCTATTCATTATCATATTCAGCCTGTCATTTATATGCAGATGACACTATCATTTATGGTAGTAGATTATGCCGGGAGAAAGCTTAATATTATCTCCAAGCTGATTTAAATGAGCTTTAACATCATCTGGCACAATCTAAATTACTCTTAAATATTAATGAAACAAAGATCATGTTATTTGCCTGAAAACAAAAAGTTGGGGAAACTGAAAAACTGGCAAGCAGCATGACCTTGGGAACAGTAGACAAATGTCAAATATTTGAGATTTGGGTATAAATCATTCCTTCACCTGCCACTGATATACAACTGATCAACACTGAAGGATAGAAAAATCCCAACTTACTGTTCAGGTACATATAGTTTTGTTCTGTTTTGTTTCAAGAAAAGATTGTTTTTCATCTCTCCAAGGTTGTGACTACGTGCCTTGGGTTTTGTTGGTTTTATTCATCTGAATGCAGCTCAACATTTGTTAGCAAGTTAAAGATGCTTTATCCTCTCTATCTGGACAGATTTGCCTTGAATTATACATCTCATAAACATTACCGTCTGTCGTCTTTTAAACAATTGGCTAAAAATTAGAAGACTCTCAACATTTTGTTGGCATTATAGCTTCCCTCACACTCTATTCCCTCAACATCAGACCGCTTAACTCTTCTTTTTAGTCATCCACATTTTCTGATCAAAATTTAGTGAATGGGGAGAAAGAATGAAAGCTGAAAAGATGCAATCCTTTGACAGCCCATACTATTCAAGCTCTGTAAGTTTGTGTGTGTGTGTGTGTGTGTGTGTGTGTGTGTGCATGCACATTCATGTACTTAAGTGGGAAAATGTCCTAAATTATGCAGATGACCTTTCTGGACCCCTTATGCCCTTAAATGGCTCCCTAGATGGAAGGGAAACCCCTCAGCTGCCAGCCGGGGGTATGCTGGGGCTCGTGGAGGTGCCACAGCTGGGACGATAACATGGCCAGCTCCCTGGCTGGTTTCCTTAATATTTAAGAGGATGTGGCTGCTGGCAGAGCTGGCCTCTTCCTCCCAGGAGGCTGAGCACCCAGGCCTGGTCAGCAGAGCTAGTTCAGCCCTGATCAGCGATGGAGCAACCATCTTCAAAGCAAGAACTAGGGTGCTCAGGAAGACGATGATAAAGGTGTTCTCAGGGAAGATAACTATCTTGGTTGTTGTTATTTTATTAATGGTTTTCCTTTACTACAACCTGCCTTATCCTTGAAAGCTTCATCCAGTCATTAGTTTACCTGAGACATCTCTGTGGTCAAATCAGACTTAATAGCAGCAACTGATGCCTTTTGGGTTGCAGAGATTTCGCTTACTAGGGACCTCCTAAAGGCACTGTCTCTTGAAGGGTGAGTATATATGTGTCTCAAATATCATGCTTATTCTGCACACTAACTTTCACTTGTAGATTCTCCTCCATCTGCCATTCTAAGAGAAGGGAATTGCAGAGAAGGGTTGGGTAAATGGATGAATGGATGCATAGGTTGTGACTATATAGAGCAAGAAATAAAGGTTGTATTTTTGTTGTCTCAATAGATTTCCTCTTCATACCTTTAGAAAAAAAATTGCGAATGAGGAAAGGAAGAGTGGCTTGGAAGAGCCATGGAGATGAAACAGACATCTCTCTAAAGACATGGCAGCCTGCAGAATATCTCATCTACTAGAGTAGTGTGGGAAAGCTACTGGCAAGGCTTAGCTATACCAAGTATGTGCCAAGTGACTATTTTTATCTTTTTCTTCAAGGCCCAATTCAAAAGTTATCTTTTTCATGACTCTTTAACTCTTCCGGGGATATTTTATCACTCCCTTCTGTGTCCTCCCGGAACACTTTATTCACACCTCATTTAGAGCCCTTAATGTTTTGCATTAGAATTGAATACATGTCAACTCCCCTGGGCCAGTCTTGGTGATTATCTACCCTACAGCCATTCCCACCCATTCCTTCCTCAGCAGCACATCCTAACTTGATTTAGAATCAGCACACTTGTGCATCAGAGAGGCTGGGCCCTTCCCAGCCCCAGAGGGTGAACATCGATTCCTCTATCCAGTTGTGGTAATCCAGTCATGGTATCCAGTTCAGAATGGACATGTGATGCGAGACTCATCAGTGATAGAGAAGGGAAGTTTGCTAGATGAGAGTGAGGGGACTTCTAAGAAGTGTTGACTCACTCTTCTAAAAGGGAAGAACATCATCACACAGATTTAACTGTGTGGGAATATAAACACTCAGAGATACTGCAACCATCTTGTGGACATGAGGACAAAATTGAGGACAAAAGCCACTACACTGAGGAAGGCAGACCTGAAGAATGGAAAGAACCTTAATCCTTGATGATGCCATGGATCCAACCCAACAACTGCCCCATCTCTGGATTTTCTGCCCATTTTGAGTTGTGTCTTCTGTGACTCACAGCCAAAAGCATCCTAATTAATATAATCTCTAAATATGCACTGTCCAATATAGTAGCCACTCACATGTGGCTGCTTAAATTTTAATTTTAATTAATTAAAATTAAATTTAAAATTCAGTTCTTTGATTGCACTAACCATATTATCAAGGGCTCAATAGCTACATGTGGCTACTTGCTAAAATATTGGTTAGTGCAGAATTATAGTACATTTCCAGCACTCCAGAAAATTGTACTGAACAGAACTGCTCTAAACTGCAAACTCCTTGTAGGCAGAAACAAGATGATATTAGTCTCTAGCAGATCATTGTGGGGGGAAAAACATTTTGCTGAATAAAAGAATATCGCCTATTCTAAAGGAACTCTTCTTACTGGGCTTAATTTTAAACTTTTTATTTTGAAATACCTTCAAACCCACAGCTACAAAAACAGTACACACCTCATACAGAGAAGTTCAAAGCATCCCCACCCTTCATAACCCCAGAGCCACCAGCCTCAACATTCTGCCACATTTGCTGCATTACTCCATCCATCCATCCATCCATCCATCCATCCATCCATCCATCCATCCATCCATTCGTCTATCTATCCATCAATACACTGAAAACCAGTGTGTAAGCTGCACACATCACACTCCCTGAACATCAACATTGCCAAGCACATTTCCCAAGAACAAGGACAATCACCTGTGCACCCACCCTAAGAACTGCTATCAATCTGAAGAAATCCAACACTGACACAAAGCCTACAGTCTATATTCCAATTTTTTCACATGCCCCAATAATGTTCTTTTTTTAAAAAAAAACATTCTACTTTGGAACACTTTCAAACCCTCAGGACAGTTACAAAAATGATTTTTAAAAACCCATACAGAGAACCCCAACACCCACCCCACCCCAGATATCCACCTCCACCAATCTCAACATCATACCATATTTATGGTATCATTCTTGATCCGTTGCTCTCTCTATCTATAGATCAATAGATCTATCCACCCATCTGTCTGTCTAATTATCAATCCATTTTCTGAACATGTGAGTGTAAATTATATACATAAGCTCCCCAAACACTTATTACTGCCATGTACAATTCTTTAAAATGAGGATATTCACATACATAACCACTCAAGTATCGTCACCAAGTTCAAGAAATTTAACATTGATATAAAGCTTACAGTCTATATTTCAATCCCTTCACATGTCCCATGAGCCTTCTCTCCTCACTTGCCAATCCCATCCAGGTTCATGCTTTGCATTTAATTGTCATTGTCTTTTTGGTTGCTTTTTCTTCTTCCTCTTTCAATTGTGGGAACATATACACAGCATAATCTTTGCTATCTTAACCACACCCAAGCATACCATTCAATGAGATTAATGATTCACAATATTGTAACCTCATCACCTTCCATTACCAAAATGTCCCCACCTCCCCAAACACGAAACCCCACACCCACCATGCTTCAATACCCATTCTCCCTGCCTCCCACCCCTAATTTCTGCTCTATGAACTTGCATATTCTCCAATGTTTTCTTCGTAGTTACTATGGGGCTTAAATTTAACATCCTAAATCCAAAACAATCCCCTTTGTTTTGATACCAACTTAGCTTCAATAGTACACATAACCTATATTCCTGTATCCCTCCATGCCCCACCTTTATGTAGTTCTTATCACAAAGTATATGTGTATACCTTATGAGTCCAAAACCACTGATTTATCATTATATATTATGCATTTTCCTTTTAGATGCTGTAGGAAGTAAAAAATGGAGTTACAAACCAAAAATAAAATAGTACTGACATTTATATTTACCCATGTCATTACCCTCACCAGAGATCTTTATTTCTTCATCTGTCTGCGATCTATTGTCTATTGTCCTTTCCTTTCAACCTGCAGAACTCTCTTTAGCATCTCTTGTAGGGCTGATCTAGTGGTGATGAACTCCCTCAGCCTTTGCTTATCTACATTAATTTCTCCCTCATTTCTGAAGGACTGTTTTGTCAGATATAGAATTCTTGGTTGGCAAATTTTTGCTTTCAGCCTTTAAATATGTCATCCCACTCCTTCTTGCCTCCATGGATCCTGATGAGTGATCAGCACTTAATCTTATTGAGGCTCCCTTGTACAAGACACATTGCTCCTTTCTTGTGGCTTTCAGAATCCTCTATTTTTGGCATTCAACAGTTTGATTATAATATGTCATAGCATGGATCTATTTGGGTTTATACTGTTTGGAGATCATTGATCATCTTGGATGTTTATATTCGTATCTTTTGTTAAATTAGGGAAGTATGGGTTCCACAGGTTCTGTTCACATTTCTTCATTTTTTCTTTCTTCTGCTTCTCATATTGAATGATTTCAATTGTCTTATCTCAAAGTTCTTTTATTCTTTTTTTCTGCCAGCTCCAATCTGCTTTTGAACCCCTCTTTAGAATTTTTTAAAATTTCTGTTACTGTGATTTTCAGCTCTGATTGATTCTATTAATATCCTTTTTGTGTTCATCTGTAATTTTCCTGATTTCCTTTAGTTCTTTGTTCATGTTTTCCTTTTTTTTTTTTTTTTAGCATATTAAGGATTATTTTTTTTTAAGTTTTGGTTTGTCCCAGGTCTGGTCCTCCTCATTGATGGTTTCTAGTGCTTTAATCTTCTCCTTTATCTGGGATGTCACTTCCTGTTTCTTTGTATGTTTTGTAATCTTTTGGTGAAATCTGGACATTTTGATATTTAAGGATGTATTATTGATGGAATTTAGACTCTGAAGCTTCTGTTCCTTAAGCTTGTATCTAGCTTATGTTATAACAGAGCTTTTCTTGATTGCCAGGTGTGAAACAAAAAATAAAACACTTATCCCACCTTTGTAGATTGACCTGTGCAAGTGCTCTCCTTCAGGACTTATCCTTACAATAAATTTAGAGAACAGCTCATAGGGCCCTTCCTGATCTTTTCTGTACATGTGCCTTGTCTTGGCATACACATGTGGCCCTAAGAATTCCTCTGTTTTCATGGTTCCAAATGTCCCCTCTTCTCTAGGAAACATTTTCCTCATAGTCCTAGGCACGGCACTATATTTCCTACCACCAGCAATCCCTTGCCCCATGCAGCACGACTTGACTGCTCTCCCACAGTATTGTGTAGGAGAGCTCAGTGAACAGCCTTAGACACACAGGGCAAGTTTGGGGTGATGAGTCCCTCAGGCCACCATCAGACAGACTGGACCAGACAAACAAACTGCCAGTATGTGCACGAGGGCTACTTTGCTCCCTCTGGAACTGGGACCAGGGATCTACACTGGGTGCATGGGCCAGCTCCGCACTGAGCCTGAAAGGAGAGGGAAGGGTCCAGCCAGGGCACCATGAGAACCTACCACTTTTAAGAAATGTTTTTCTTGATTCAGCACTTGCCCTATTACTACAGTCCTTTAACTGTTTTATAGAGCTTTGAGAAAGATGATTCTGCCAGTTCTTGCTGGTTGTTTACAGCTTCTGTCAGGGAACAGGGCCCTGGAACATTCTGCTCTGCCATTTTGATCAGGGCATGGCTTCCTACTGGGTTCTTGCTCATTCTTGAGTTCATCCAGGTAGCAATGAATTGAACTGTGGACACACTCACCAAGTCACTCGCCGTATCTGCTCCCACTATCTCTGCCCCCAAACAGCACCTGCCCTCAAGCTGCTTCCTTTGCTGTCGTTTATCCATCCGTAGGGATCTGACTTTTTCTAGCCTCACTTAAAACCTCTTTTAAAAAGCTCTCATAACCTTCTTGCCTCTGAAAGACACGGATGCAAATAAAATAGTCACTTAGACCCATGTTTGCTCCATTATTCAGGGTGGTGTAGACTTAAGAATTGTGTCCATGCAGACAGAGGCTGCCCACACACTACCCAGATATGGCAACATTCTGGCTTTGCCCAGCAAGAGCCAGAGGCCCCAGGAGGGCAGCACTCCTCGACACCACCTGGTATTTGTCCTGTTGCCAAACATGTTTCATCGCCAAAGCCCGGAGCATTATCCTGGCTCTCTGAGTAAGAGAGTGCACTTGGAATAAAGCCCTGGGTGAGAGCAAGGTCACAGGTTGCATGGAAACTTTTGCAGAAGCACTCTGCTGCTTCTTTAGAGCTCAGAAACAGGATTTACTGCAGGCCCCTGGGTGAGGGGCTGCCCTGAGAATGCCAGGCATAGCCCCTCCCTCAGCCTCCTGTACCTGGAAGGAGTCCACCTTCTCTTGTTTGTATGCCTGGGGAAAAGTCTTACATAAGCCTGATATGGCACAAATTGGGGTTTCTCCTGCTCTTTCCCACTCCCACGACCCCCACCCCCCAATGAGAGGCATAAGCACTTTAGATAGTAACTGAGTTTTAGTTTTTGCTCTCAGTGTAGCTTTAAAGTCTTAGGTCATAGATCAAACCACCAGAGGAGGCTGAAAAATTTTGCCCTTTATATTCGTCCCAGATTTTTAGAGACAACCCCTTCCCCAGCAGAACTGTTCTTTCTTTATCCTCATTCTTCCCAACCATCTCCCCCCACCCCTAACCTATACACTTTGCAGACACACACATAAGGTTTTGTGTGGGTCCAGTATTGCTGAGTAGACTGTGCTCTAATACTGACCAGCTTCAGCCACTTGGATATGGAAGCTGGGATACTACTGGAATCTCAGGGGTGCCTGGAGATGTGTAGTCCTGTTGCTCTTTCTGGCGTGTCCTAGAGGACTCCCTGCTAGGGAGGCGTCATGTTGTTCAGAGGGACTGGGGGCAGGAGTGGTATGTCTACCACAGGAGCCTACCTCCATTGACCCCTAGGTTTGAAGAGGAGTTTTATTAAGCAACGTTCACATTCTTGGCTTTCATTAGTGCCTTCACAGCACGCCAATTTTAAGGGTTTGAGCTTATGAGTATTAATTTTGAACTGCAGTGTGTCACGTGTGAAAGAGAAAGAATTACATTCAGCCAAGCCAGGGGTGAAATGTCCATGGTGCAAAGAGAGCTGAAAGAGGACCGAGGTTCTGGACCGTTTTCAGTTCAGGCCTTGTGCTGTCTAGAAACTGACCTCCTTAGTGGCTGGGCAGCAAAGTCTTACAGGTTCAACTAGAAGCAGTTCCATCTACTGTCTCCCCTTAGGTACGAGACAGTGGTTGCAAGCTCTAGCTTTGGGGCCAGAAAGGCTGAGGCTCAACACAAGCCTCCTCAACTTATTAGCTGTCTTAGGCCAATTTCATGGTATTTATGCACCTCAGTTTCCCCACCCATTAAAATGTAGATTGTAATAATGGAATCTTAAAGAGCTGCTTTGCAGATTCAAAGAGAGTGTTTGCATCATCTTTAGCACAATCCCTGACATCATTGAAAATGCTCAATAAAGCAAAGGTGCAGTTTTATTTTTTTATTTTTTTTTATTTTTCAAAATATGAGTCTTATAATGTCATTTGTCTTTTCCAAACCCTGCAAGGGCTCCCCATCTCTCTCCGAGTACAAGTCAAAGTTCTTACAATGCCTACAACACCCTGCATGATCTGAGACCTCCACTCCTAGCTCTCTTACAGCTTTCCTCTCGCACTGCTCTTCTAGCCACACTGACTTCCTTGTTATTTCTTGAATACCTCAGGGCCTTTGCACTGGCTTCTCTGTCTACCTAGAAGCCTCTCTGGGATTTCGCATGGATCACTCCCTCACTTCCTTTAAGTCTTTGCTGAAATGCCGCCTTCACCGAGCAGCCTCTTTAAGATTCCTGCCTATCCTTCTCCTTTGGCAGCCTCCATCTCCCTTACCTGCCCCACTGACTCCCACTAGCACTCACCACCTTCCAACATTCTCATTCATTTACATAGGTATTGTGTTTATTGTCTGTCTCCCCCTCCCTCTACAATATAAGCTCCATGAGGTCAGAGTCTGTAAAGATATGTCCCCAGCACCTGCAATTCACAGTGCCTGACACTTTGTTTATATATTTATTGAATGGATGAAATGTTATTTGTGATAGTTTTCATAGGGTCACATGACCTCAAATAGCATTGTTGTTCTGTCTTTGCATAGGTTCTTCCACACCTCTATCATTTGTGAAGGAAATTTTTGGCAATTTTTACTGGTGAGATGGTGTTTACTAATAGAAGGGACTTAGCAAATAGCTCCTTGTAACAGTATTTCTGTACAATGTCCCTGCCAGATAATCAGGAGGTCATGACTCCCTTCACCGGAGTCCTGGGAGCCTAGAATGGAGCTTGAGGACATTTTTTTTAAATGGCAGAATCTGCTAGAGTGTCAAGGTCACAGGCCAGAAGTAGACAGGTGAGAGCTAGGTTGCCATATCCAAGTGAGCAAGAAGAGAAGGCCTGTGGAGACGCAAAGCTAAGCGTGCGAGGAGCCAGGATGCCGGTAGATGGGAATTGCTGTTGGAGGAAGGGGAGGCCTGCAGGGATCCATGTCAGCAGCTGCCAAGGTCAACGGGGTTCTGGGGATGGTGGGAGGGACATGGCCTGAGAGTGAAGGGTGCGTCCTCGGTGGGAACAGCTTCGTTCTGGAGACATAGTTCAATGTAACATTGGTTGGTCTTGGACCTCATCCAAAGAGGGAGAACTTACCCCATAATGAGGCTTTGGTTTATTTTTTTAATCAATAATGTAGTGGGGTGGAGTGAGGGGCCTAGAGTACAAGGCACTTGTGGAAGGGGACGTTTCACTGTCACTGAGACGCAGCTCATTTTGCCCAAACTAAAAGGGTCAGAGGGGACCACAGTCAGAGCTGCTTCTGCCCAGAGCTTTGAGGTCAACTGTTCTTAAGTTTTCTTTTTTTTTTTTCCCCTGTTTCATTTTGCAGTTTTTGTTCGTGTCTGCATGTGTGTTGCTTTTCTTCTTGGTGCACTTCCTTTTTGATTTCTCTCTTTTTCCAAGTCGGTTTCCCTTTGAAAATCCCTGTTTGTCTCAGTTGTATGAAAGGGAACAAGGGAAAGAGGTTTAGGCTTTGTCAGTGTTGGACCCAAGACAGAGAAGTCCTTCAGGGCTGGAGTGGTGATAACAGGGGACCCCTTCAGGGAGTTGATCTCCAAGGATGGAAAACCTCAGGGTCCCCTCAAACAACTCCTCTCTACCACTGGGACAGCCTTCTTCAGGGCCTGCATCTGCCTGGCCTTGGAGAGCTCCTGTTTCCTAAAAGGCAGGCAGGTCCCACAGTGGGCAGAGCCTCTGGGACCGAGACTATGGAAGCTCTGTTGGACGGCCAGGGGGCAGCTGGGTGCAGGCAGTAGGGTTCCTGGCCTAGGAGTAGGACCCACCGGCAAGCGATGAGGCGGCTGGAGTGGATCATCACGAGGGTCGTCCCATCACTATTAGTTTGCCATTCTTTTTATCTTATTAGAGAAGTTGTAGGTTTACAGTAAAATCATGCATAAAATACAGAGTTCCCATATAACACCCTATTATTAACACATTGGAACATTTGTTACAATTCATGAAAGCACATTCTTATGATTGTACTATTCACTATAGTCCATAGTTTAACTTAGGGTTACAGTTCACTGCTTGTGTTGTGCCTTTTAAAATTTTTATTCTAGTAACATATATACAACCTAAAATTCCTCCCTTGTGACCACATTCGAATACATAATTTAGTGCTGTTAATTATGTTCACAGTGTTGCACTACCATTCCCAGCATCCACTACCAAAATTTTACAGTCAACCCAAATAGAAACTCTGTGCAATTTACGCATTAACTCCACATTCTCTACCCTCACCTCATCTAATATATAGGATTATATATAGAATCTAATATATAGGATTCTCACTCTATGGTTTACTTATTCTTGTGTCTGGCTTATGTCACTCAACATGATGTTTTCAAGGTTCATATACTATCACATATTTCAGAACTTCATTCCATTTTATTGTTGCATAATATTCCATCATATGTATATATCACATTTTGTTTATCCATTCATTGGTTGATGGACACTTGGGTTTCTTCTATCTTTTGGCAATTGTGAATAAGGCTGCTATGTACATTCGTGTCAAATATCTGTTCAATTCCCTGCTTTCTATTCCTTTGGGTATATACCTAGAAGTGGGATTGTTGGATCATAAGGTAATTCTATACTTAACTTTCTCAGGAACTGCCAAACTGTTTTTCACAGCAGCTGCACCATTTTACATTCCCACCAGAAATGAATGAGCGTTCCTATTTTTCTGCA
The DNA here is from genome assembly GCA_029593785.1 of Cabassous unicinctus. Lineage (NCBI taxonomy): Eukaryota > Metazoa > Chordata > Mammalia > Cingulata > Chlamyphoridae > Cabassous > Cabassous unicinctus. Next base: position 6,336 of record JAQZBX010018385.1, on the reverse strand, counting down.
TCCTCTCCAACACTTATAATTTTCTATTTTTTAATAGTAGCCATTCTAATAGGTGTAAAATGGTATCTAGTTGTGGTTTTTATTTTGCATTTCCCTGATAGCTGGTGATGTTGAGCATCTTTTCGTGTGCTTTTTGGTCGTTTGTATATCTTCTTTGGAGAAATGTCTATTCAAAGTCTTTTGTCCATTTTTAAATGGGTTGTTTATCTTTTTTATTGTTGAGTTGTAGGATTTCCTTATATGTTATGAATATTAAACTCTTTTCAGATATGTGGTTTCCAAATATTTTCTCCCATTGAGTAGCTTCTTATTACTTTCATGATAAAGTCCTTTGATGCACAAATGTTTTAATTTTGATGAGGTCCATTTTTTTTTTCTTTTGTTGCTTGTGCTCTGGGTATAAAGTCTAAGAAACCATTGCCTGGGGAGCGGATGTGGCTCAAGCAGTTGAGCACCTGCCTCCCACATGGGAGGTCCCAGGTTTGGTTCCCGATGCCTCCTAAAAACAAAACAAACAACAAGCAAAACAAACGATAAAACCACCTCAGGGAAGCCGATGTGGCTCAGTGGTTGAGCGTCAGCTTCCCACATATGAGATACTGGGTTCTATCCTCAGCTCCCACTACCTCAAAAAACAAACAACAAAAACAAACAAACAAAAAAGCCATTGTCTAACACAAGGTCCTGAAGATGCTTCCCTCTGTTTACTTCCAGTTTTGTAGTCCTGCTTCTTAGATTTAGGTTTATGATCCATTTTGAGTTGATTTTTATATAAGGTGCAAGATAGGGGTCCACCTTCATTCTGCTGCATATGGACATCCAGTTTTCACAGCACCATTTGTTGAAGTGACAATTCTTTCCCAATTGTGTGGTCTTGGCACCCTTGTCAAAAATCATTCGGCCATAAATGTGAGGGTTGATTTCTGAACTCTCAACTCAATTTCATTGGTCTATATGTCTGTCCTTGTGCCAATACCATGTTTTGATTACTGTGCCTTTGCAATAATTTTTAAAATTGGAAAGTGTATGTCCTTCAAGGGGACCAGTAGAAAGTGCTTTTGCAAAGTCTTCCAATTGCATTTTTCTTTTCCAAGATGGCTTCCCTCCATATGAATTTGATGATTGGCTTTTTCCATTTCTGCAAAGAAGTATGTTGGAATTCAATTGGGATTGCATTATATCTGTAATTCACTCTGGGTAGAATTGATATCTTAACAATATTTAGTCTTCCAATCTATGAACATGGAATGCTTTTCCATTTATTTAGGTTTTCTTTGATTTCTTTTAGCAATGTCTTTTAGTTTTCTGTATACAAGTCCTTTATAATTTGGTCAGAGTTGCTCCTAGACATTTCATTCTTTTAGTTGCTGTTGTAAAAGGAATTTTTTTCTTCATTTCTTCTTCAGATTGGTCATTATTAGTATAAAGAAACACTACTGACTTTTTTGTGTTGATCTTCTTTATCATTTTGCTGAGTTCACTTACTAGTTCCAGTAGCTTTGTTGTAGTTTTCAGGATTTTCTATATATAGGATCATGTCATCTGAAAATAGTAAGTTTTACTTCTTCTTTTGCAATTTGGATACATTTTATTTCTTTTTCTTGCCTAACCACTCTAGCTAGAAATTCCAGTACAGTGTTGAATAACAGTAGTGACAGTGGACATCCTTGTTTTGTGTCTGATTTTAGAGGAAAAGCTGTCAGTCTTTCACCATAGAGTATGATGTTAGCTATGGGATTTTCATAGATGCCCTTTATCATGCTGAGGAAGTTTCCCTCTATTCCTAGTTTTCTAAGTGTTTTTATTAAGAAGTGGTGTTAGGTTTTGTCAAATGCCTTTTCTGCATCAATTGAGATAATCATGTGGTTTTTTCCCCCTTGTTCTGTTAACGTGGCGTATTACATGTTGAACCTCTCTTGCATAATTGGGTTAAACCCACTTGATCATGATATATAATTCTTTCAATGTGCTGTTGGATTTGGTTTCTAGTATTTTGTTGAGAATTTTTGCATCTATATTCATAGGGGATATTGGTCTGTAGTTTTATTTTCTTGTGGTATATTTATCTGGCTTTGGTAACAGGGTAATGTTGGCCTCACAGAATGAGTTAGGGAGTGTTCCTTCCTCTTCAATATTTTGGAAGACTTTGAGCAGGATAAGTGTTTGTTCTTAGAATGTTTGGTAGAATTCCCCTTTGAAGCCATCTGGTCCTGGGCTTTTCTTTTTTGAATGGTTTGTGATGATTTATTTGATCTTTTCACGTTATTGGTTTATTGCAATTTTCTCTTTCTTCTTGAGTCAGTGTAGGTAGTTTGTGTGTTTCTAGTAAGCTGTCCATTTCATCCAAGTTATCTAATTTGTTGGTGTAGAGTAGTTCATAGTATCCTCTTAAAGTCCTTTTTATTTCTGTGGTGTCAGGATATTAATAAGCCCTTTTTCATTTCTGATTTTAGTTATTTGTGTCCTCTCTCTTTTCTTCTTTGTTGGTCTAGCTAAAGGCTTGTCAATTTTATTGATCTTTTCAAAGAAGCAACTATTTTTTTTTTAATTCTCTATTATTTATCTCTGCTCTAATCTTTGTTATTTCCTTCCTTCAGCTTACTTTGGGTTTAGTTTGTGCTTCTTTTTCTAGTTCTTCCAGTTGTGAGGTAAGGTCTCTGATTTGAGATCTTTCTTCTTTTTTTTAATGTGAGCATTTTAAGCTATAAATTTCCCTTTCAGCATTGCTTTTGCTGCTTCCCATAAGTTTTGGTACATTGTGTTTTCATTTTCATTTGCCTCAAGACATTTTCTAATTTCCCTTGTGATTTCTTCTTTGACCCATACGTTTTTAAAGAGTACATTATTTCATTTCCACATATTTGTGAATTTTCCATTTCTTCCTCTGTTATTGATTTCTAGCTTCATTTCATTAAAGTCAGAGAAGATACATTGTATTATTTCAATATTTTCAAATTTATTGAGACTTGTTTTGTGACCTAATATATGGTCTATCCTGGAATATGATCCTGTGCACTAGAGAAGAATATGTATTCTGCTGCTGTTGTGTGAAGTGTTTTATGTCTATTAGGTCTAGCTGGTTTAGAGTATCATGCAAGTCTTTTATTTCTTTATTGAACTTCTGCCTAGATGTTTTAGCTGTTATTGAAAGTGGTGTATTGAAATGTCCTACTATTAATCTAGAACAGTTTATTTCTCTCTTCAAATCTGTCAATATTTGCTTCATATATTTTGAAGCTTTGCTCTTAGGTGCATATGTATTTGTAAGTGTTATGCTTTCTTGTTGAATTGACCCCTTTTTCAGTATATCATGATCATCTTTTTCCCTTGTACCTGTTTTTGACTTAAAGTCTATTTTATCTGATATTTGTATAGCTACCCCAGTTCTCTTTTGATTACGACTTGCATGATATATTTTTTCCATCCTTTCACTTTCAACCTACTTATGTTTTTAAATTTAAGGTGAGTTTTTTGTAAACAGCATGTAGTTGAGTCATGCTTTTTAATTTATTCTTCCAATTCTTGTCTTTTTACTGGGTAGTTTAATCCATTTACATTTAAAGAAACTACTGACAATGCAGGGCTTTCTTCTGCCATTTTGCTATTTTGTTATTGTAAAATTATACCTTTTATGACACTCAATTCTGTTAAAATGTCTTCTTCCATATTTATTCGACTTTTTGTGTTGTATACTCCTGATGTATTTTCTTTGTGGTTAAAATTAAAATCCTGGGGAGCGGATGTGGCTCAAGTAGTTGAGTGCCCAGCTCCCACATGCAAAGTCCTGGGTTTGGTTCCTAGTGTCTCCTGAAATTAAATAAATAAACAACAACAAAAAGCAAAACAAATGAAAAAACAACTCAGGGAAGCTAATGTGGCTCAGTGGTTGAGCACTGACATTCCACATATGGGGTCAATCCCCAGCCCCAGTACCTAAAAAAAAAAAAAATTAAAATCTTAAATCTATAGCAATCATATTTGATTTGATACCAACTTATCTACAATAACATACAATTATACTGTTCCTATACCACTCTGTACCCCCACTTTTTTGTACTTGCTACAAATTATATTTTTGTACATTGTATGTCCAAACTCATCAGTTTATTATACTTTTTATGCATTTGCATTTTAGCACCTGTATGAAGCAAGAAGTAGAATTATATGACAAAAAATACAATACAATACAATTGGTATTTATAATTATCCATATTGTTAACTTTACCAGAAGACTTTATTTTTCTATGCTCCTTTGAACCACTATCTAGTATCCTTTCCCTTGGGTCTGAAGAACCTCTTTTAGCATTGCTTATAGAGAAGGTCTAGTGGTGACAATTTCCCTCAGCTTTTATTTATCTGGGAATTTCTTAATCTATCCATCATTTTTGAAAGAAAGTCTTGCCAAATATAAAATTCTTGGTTGACAATTGTTTTTTTTCAGTACTTTAACAATTTCATACCACTGCCTTCTTGTTTCCATAGTTTCTGGTGAGAAATTGGCACTTACCCTTATTGGGATTCCTTTGTACACAACCTGCTGTTTTTCTCTTCCAGCTTTCAGCACTCTCTCCTTGTCCTGGGCATTGGATTATTTGATTACTATGTGTGTGTGCACAGTTCTCTTTTAATTAATCCTGTTTAGAGTTTGTTGGGCTTCTTGAACACACGTATTCATGTCTTTCATTAAATTTGGGAAGTTTTCTGCCTTTATTTCTTTGAATATTCCTTCTGCCGCTTTCTTTCTTTCTTCTCCTTCTGAGGCTCCCATAATGTATATATTGGTATGCTTGATGGTATCCCACAGGTATCTTAGGCTCTGCTTATTCTTTCAAAATTCTTTTATCTTTCTACTCCTCAACCTGAATTATTTCAATTGTACTGTCTTTGAGTTCACTGATTCTTTCTTCTGCCACCTCCAATCTGTTGCTGAAACTGTCTAGGGAATTTTTCATTTTGGTTAATGTGTTCTTCAACTCCAGTATTTCTCTGCACAGTTTCCCATATTTCTCATTCATTATTTTCCTCATATCCTTTAGTTCTTTCTCTGTGTTTTACTTCATCTCCTTGAGTATATTGGGGATCATTATTTTTAAATCTCTGTCTGTTAAGTTCAAAGACTGATCCTTTTCAATGGTGTATCTAGATGTTTATCTTGTTCCTTTGAATGGAACATCATTTCCTGTTTCTTTGTTTGTCTTGTAATCTTTCACTGCACACTGCGTATTTTAATATTTTAAAGCGCTAACTCTGGGATTTAGTCCCCAGGCTGCTCCTGAAGTTTGTATCCAGCTAGTGATATGACAGAGCTTTATTGAAAGTCAGGAGCTAAACATAACAAACAAACCCAGGCAAAAAGCACCTTTCACTCTCTTTGCAAAGAGACTCTGCTTTGGCTGGTGGTCTCCTTCAGAGCTTAGCCCTCCTATCAAGAAGGTCAGCTATAGGCAAATAGGAAGTACAGGGTCCTCTCTGTCTCAACTGAGCCTGAGAGGATCTGGAGCCAGGAGCTGCTTCTTTTCCTGGGCCTGTGCTTGGTAGAGTCCCCATGTATTCCTCGTTTACAGTCCACAGGAGTTTGAGTGGATGCCTACTCCATTCTCTTTGGAACAGACCTCCTCTGTCTTCTGGGTTCTCTTTTAAATGACTTACTGCAGGTAGTCCTTTGCCTCAAGCCTTTTCAACTTAATTGTTTCTTCTCATATTGTCCCTTCTGTCTGCAAGCAGCTTCTCTGCTCTGAGGACAAACTTTAGGAGGACAAGCCTGAGACATGTTGCCCAGCTCAGTCTCTCAGATTTCTACCCAATAGAGTGGTGCTGACATACATGCACATCAGTATGCACACAGGGGTCACTGGGCTTCCTCTGGAATAGGGCCAGGGACCCACAAGAGCAGGGCAAGCTGGCTCCACCCTGTGTTGTGGAGGGGGTGGGGGAGAGGACAGCAAGAGTGCCAGGAGCTTCTTCTATAGCTTTTGGAGTTGTATTTTCTTAATTCAACACTTGCTTTGTTAATGCAGCCATTTAAATGTTTTCCCTAGTTTTGAAGAAGGTGACTATTTTTAAGATTCCTCTGTCACCATTGCCCCAACAGGGTTGGAAAAATACCCTCTCTATGATCAGGCCCCCAGTGATCTAAATTAGCAGTGGTTATTGCAATTTATCAACCTCTTCCTCTCACTTCTCCTTGGATGCTGCAGTGTTCCCCTACATTCTGGAGTTTCAAATTGGTTAACTCAGATATTTCCTGCCAGTTTGATAGTTGTTTTGGTGAGGGCACTGATTCCTGGAGCTTCCTACTCCACTATTTTCCCACCAGCAATATATTCTATAATTCTT
>JAQZBX010018384.1:0-34686 GCA_029593785.1 Cabassous unicinctus | reverse complement strand
AGATGTGTTTCCTCATCTCTAGGATTTGCTATAGGTACTTTTGATGCAATCTATTTTTTTCACCTTGTAAAGGAAAAAAAAAGAATGTTTCAGAGTTTAGGCAAGTAAAATATCACTTTTTAAGTATATGAAGTTTTAAAAAGTATCAGTTTCCACATCACATAGATCAAATTTAGAAAGACTAAGAATATTCCAAGTAATCAAAATAGCAGAATCCACAAAAAATTTTCATGTGGGAAAGAGGAAATTTGGTGGATCAATATCATGTGGTTATTAATTATAAAAAGAAATCCATTCTTTTAAATATCCAAAGAAGCACTTAGCTCCACTCAGGCTTACTTAGCCTCCTCATTTATATACAAGGACACTCAAAATCTGAAATTCACCTTATTTGAACAATGAGCCACAAGTACCTGTTTTCCAAGTCTATATCAATAGCCCAACACAGAACATGAATTAAATTGAAAAGGAAGCCTCACCTGGGAAGGGTGGGGGTAGATTCTGGCCTAGGGCCTAGGAATTAGGGAAATTACTTAATTTCCCAGATTCCTCAGTTTTTGTCATCTGGAGAATGGAAACTTTAAACCAGGTAGTACTTATGATCCATATAATCAATAGGATCGCCAATTAGCCCAAATTTACCTACTTTCAAATTTAACAATAGCATATGCCTCTGGCTAACTTTTATCAGAAATTGTGAGGGGGGAGGGAAGGATGATCCATTGAACATGCTAAAAAATTCTGTTCTGTTTCAGTCTAAAAGAAAAATTAGGCTACAATTTTTTTTATGATTTATAGGCTACCATAATGCAATCTATGTTATAGAATGACTATGATTAAAAACTCAATTTATGAACAATAGGACTAGAAAAAATAATCATAATCAAAGAAGGGATAAAACTTTTTATATACAAAGTATCCTATCATAGGAAAAGGCTGATTCAACTGTGTGGCAGTGATAATCCTTCTTATACTGTAATGGTGTTATTTAAATGTTTTTACTTTGTTAGGTGGACTTCACAGATGATAATCCTCTCGGTATGAAAAATCATCCAATGGCCATCCCCATTTCTGGGGAAAGTTGAAAGTTCGGAGGTCTTTACTTAAAATGAGTCATTTTAATGGTGCTTTTTCTCTCCCATGTATTCAATTGGACATTTGAAGTCCAGAAATGAAATCAGGTTGAATATAGATCAATTAGACATAAAAGATATACCACCTGGAAATCACTGTTGCTAATAATATTATCTCTATGTTATGATCAGGGGCAGTGATGCTCCAAAATGGTTAAAGAACTTACCAAAACTAAGCAGATTTTAATTAGCAAATCTGAGAACTGAGCCCCTGGCTTTATAAATTTCAAGTCCAGTGATCGCCTCACTGTATCATATAGTCTTCAATTACCTCCTACTAAGAATTTGTATGAAACTAGGCTGAGATTTATGAACTTTTGTTAACACTAAACTGATTTCATGGTTAAATTTCTAGGATGTAAATCAGAGGTAAATTTATTCAGAGTATGTCATGGAGCCACTGAGGAGATCAGATTTGATAAGTCACTGAAAAACTATTATTTTTGAATAGTTAATTGCTGCCTTGAAATAATAGTTAACACTTCTTGACTGCTTAGCACTTTATTCTGAGAACATAACAGATAGGAATTTATTTAATCCTTAAAACAACTCTATGGCATATGTGCTTTATTTTCCCTATGTTATAAATGAGGAGACTGAGGGACTGAGAAGTACCTTGACATGACTGCACAGCTAGTAAGTTTTGGAGTAGGCTATGAAGCTAAGCAGTCTGACTCCAAGGTCCACGGTCCAAATCACTCTCAGATAAAAGTAAGGAAAAAATATCAGAACATTTTATCCAGTGACTATTAGATAATAGAACTTGATGGGACACAATTAGGAAAAAACCTAATTCATTAGAATGAAGCATTGAGAAAATATTGGTGTTGGGGCATTTGATACCTAAACCAGAACCATATAGTGACAATGGGGAGAGAACTTGAAAGAGCTCAAGAAAGGCGCACTGAAGTCGTATTTCTTCATAGTTTCACCCAGGAATGTGGGAAGATAAGTTCACAACAAAAAGCATATGAACTTGAGCCCTTGGAATCAAAATGACTACCAAGGTTTAGGGAGAAATTGCTGCTTCTATGCCACTGAAGGTATGTTGTACCACTTGGAAGTACTCATTACTGAATACATCTACCAAGAAACTTACAAAAGAGCCAGGAAATTCTTTCTCCTCCCACATAAAAGAGCCATTTGGCCATGGAACTACCATTCCTTTCCTCTGAGCTCTTTATAATCAGGATCTGATGAGCAACAAAAAGTAAAGATAAATATTGGGCTAAGCTCATGAGTCAAATGCAGAAATTAAATGTATACCAACACCAAATTAATGGAAAAGTGAAATTACTCTATTTAAAATATTTGATATCTTGCTGAAGGACACACTGAAGAACTATATCCATTGCCATGGAGGACCAAGCAAATGTAAAAGTGATGAAAACAAAGCAGAAGATTTTAAATTGAGTATAGAAAGAATCCCTTTACCAAAAGGAAAATAAAATATTAGAATGGGCTGCCAAGAGGAATTATATAACCTCTGTCTCAGAATATCAGAAGAAACTGCTGTTCACTCTTATTAAAACTTCAGATGTCTGAAGGTAAGGCTTCCCTAGAATCCCACTGTTTAATATAAATATCCATACTCAGCTATAATCGTTGCCTCTGAGACATCAACAATCCAAATATATTTGAATTCCTTTGTTGACATTTTATTCTTTTAAAATAGAGTAAAACTTTCTTTTCACCTAGACATCAAATCAACTGTATGCATTTTGTTTAATATCCATGAATAATTCAGTAGTGTCCTAGATTCACAGTGTGACGTCTCTAAATAATACAAAATATTTTTTAAATGCACTTTATACATCAGGAAAGACAGCCTATTAGAGATGATTCCATTAATGCACTCTTTTGCACAACTAGAAATATCTAGTTAGCTTCTAAAGAAGGGCATTTACATTGGAGAATAAACTTTTTTCCTGACGAAGTCTAGTGATGACTCTGTTTCAGAATAACAAAAGCAAAATGGAATTCTTGTATTACATTCAGGCCCCTTCCACACACGCCCTTTTCACAGAATAGAAGTTGTTGAACACTTTTAACTTACTAACATTAGATGGGCATTTGATGACAATTATATAACTTCTGTGGATGATTTGGTTGCCTAATCAGCCATTGTTATGTATCTGCAGCAGATCACTGAATCATATAATCAGTCTCTATCCAATCTTTCTAGAAAGACTTCATATTAAAATTTATTGTAGTCTGACGTTTGGTCATTATGCATCTACCACGTGTCAAGTACTGTGGGCCAAGTGTTTTATGTGCATGACTTCTTAGTAAAAACAACTTTGGGCAAGATGGGTGCTATTATTACTCTGTCTTAATTTTCTAGGACTACCAGAACAAAATGCCCCAAAGTGGGTGGCTTAAAACAACAGAAATTCAATGTCTCACTGTTCCAGAGGCTAAAACACCAAACTCTAGGTGTTGGCAGGGCCATGCTTCCTTTGATGTCTGCAGGGAAGTATTTTCTCCATGCCTTTCTCCTTGCCAGCAGTGGCTTGCCGGAAAGCCATGATGTTCTCCCTTTTGTCAGTCTGTCTGTGTCCACATTTCTTTCTCTTATAAGGACATCAGTCATATTGGATTAAAAACCCACCTACTCCATTATAAGCTCATTTTAACTTGCCTAATTCTACCTGTAAGGACCCTATTCCCAAATAAGTCCCAGTCTGAGGTACTAGGGATTCAGACATCAAATTATCTTTCTTGGGGACACAATTCAATCCAAAACATACCCCTTTACAGATGACAAAACCAAGACTTAAAAGGGTCTCACAGAACTAAGTAGGAGAACTATGACGCTAATCTAGTTAAATCTATGCGACTAGGAAGCCTGTGATCAGTGTACAAGGTCGTGGAGCCTCATTGTTTTCAGGAGCTCTTTTTATTCACAGTTTGCTTGTACAAGTTAATGTTTTTGTGTGTTTAATGCTTCCAGGTAGTTTGCCTGCAGAGATTATGCTTACCCCCAAACTGCACAGAAAAATTCAGACTGTTCGGTTTAATTCATTTGTTCATTTATTTCATCAAAAACAGTTAAGGTTTAGTACAATTTAAAGATGTAATTAGATGCAGTCAGTGACGTCACTCAGAAACGGGTCCTCCTTGACCCGCAATACTGCCAATTGCCACAGCAAATACCTCCAGGTCACGTTATCTTTCACTGAGACAGGCACGAAATGCGCCAAAGCTTTATCTTCAGGACTGGTTTGGGCAGGAGAGAGAGAGAGAAATGGATGGAGAGGAAGAAAATGGAGAATAAAGGAATGGTGGTGTTCAGAGGAGATGCTGAGAAGAGGAAGATGAAGAGTTCAAGTAGGATCACAAGCTCAATCTTTGGGCCAAAATTCCCATCCCTTCTCTGATCATCTCTTAATCCCACTTTGCTTATTACCCTGCCTTTTCTCCTGTCAGGCAAGCTCGTTCCATGAGATCAAGTGAGCTGCTTGCAGTTTACTGCAAGGGAGCATTTTAGCTGTGCCCTTTAAAAGCACAAATAATCTATAGGCATGATTATCATTCACCCTGTGCATTAATGCAGCTGATTGGAGTTATGGCACCAGGTTACTCTCCTTGGGCAATTAAAAACTGCAAAGGACTGAGTGACATAAGGTAAGGAAATTGAAATACCTACTTTAGAACGAACATTAGTACCCCCACTATTTAAAGACTTCCTTTCAAAGAAGAAAGTAATAAGAATTCCCCCACTTTAAATGAAACCCTAAACACATTGAACTCTCTGCACACAGAACCTGACAAAATTAATTTATCCATTTATCTATATATGATAAATTGTGCTTTTATTCAATGTTGCTTTAATGGCACTATTCATTCCATAAACATTTTTGGAGAATCAGACAAGTGTGGGGTACTAGACTGGGGATTGTAAATGCAAAGGCAAACAGGATTTGGTCCCTGTCTGGGAAAGGCTTGCTCTTTAATTGAGGAGACAAACAATTACAGGACATTGTAATAAGAGCTGTAATAGGGCTATATAAATAATAATAACCAAGAATTAAACGGTATCTTTACTAAGCACCTGGAACTTTGCATATATTTTAACTCATAGAATTCTCCCAACAACGTTTTGAGATAGTTGCTATTATTATTCTCATTTGAGCATTGGAGAAAATGAAGCACAGAGAGGTGAAGTGACTTAGTCATCAAGCAAGTAAATCCTGGAACTGGGAGACAAACCCAGGCAGTCTGACTGCCAAGTTCACACTTACTTGCACCATGCTGTAAAGCACATAAAATAGAGTGACTCTCTCAGGGAGAGACTCTCTCAGGAAATATTTCTGAGAGCTGATGTTAGAACTAAACTCTGAAAAATGAATTGAAATTAGTGAGGTATATTAGAAAAATGTTTCAAGGCAAAACATATAGCACATACTGACATGATAGTTTTTTCCAGGGGGGCGTTGATAATTGATAAATTCTGTGAAAATGGTGTTAAAGTGGGAGGGGTGGTTAAGAAAAACAGAGGAATTACATCAGGACCATATTGGGAAGGGCCTTTTATGCTTTGCTGAGGAATTTGGATTTTTATCCTATAAACAGCAGAGAGACAGCAAAGGATTCCAAAACAGATAAGGAGAAGTAAAAAGAAAGATGGAGTAAAGGGTGGGGGATTCTGACCAAATAATGGAAAAAGTAAAATGTAGAAATCGGATAGAGTAGGGATTATGCAAACATATCACATCCAGGCTTTTGTTTCAAAGACTTGTTCTGGTTGCTGACAAAACACACTGTGGTACAAAGAGAAAGAGAAGACAGAAAGGAGAAGGAGACAAAGAGGATAGGAAAGGATCAGAAAACCATTGGACATGTTTCATTGAATCAAAGGCAACATCAATTGTAAGGTGCATGATTTTAAGAAACACTTAGAAACAAAAATGCTTCCAATTAAACACCTCCTACCATAAGATGCATCCCAATTTTACAGATGCTAAAATGTTGGGGTGAGGATATCTTAGAATTTATGAAATATGTTATAATAATTCAAGCAAAAGTAGATTTAATCAGTTGTCCCAGTCGTTGGGTAGGTTAGATCATAAACTCATTGAACAAATATTTATTGAATGTTTTCATATAGAAATAGAATGGAGATGTTGAGAATAAAGGCAGTAGCAATTGAGAGAATGGATAATGGATGTAAGATATTTAGAAAAGAGAATTGTTGGGCTTTGTCACACTACTGAATATTGATGGTAAGGTAAGAGATTTAAGGATGACCAGTGATAATCTAACTTGGCTAACAAGGTAATGACTGTAAGTCCAAAAGCACAGAAAGAAGCAAACATTGTGATACGAAATCATAGAGCTTTGCTTTGGACACGCTGAGGTTAAAACAAAAGTGGGACTTAACTTTGAGGATGTCCAGCAGACAGTTGGTATAAGGGCCTCAGCTAAGAAAAGAGGACAGGACTAGAAGTATTGATTTAGGAATCATCCAAGCAATGTGGTTAATGAAGACATGGGAGTAGATGGAGCCACCTACAACAAGAAATTTGGTCAAGAGATGATGGTAGGTTGAAGTAGGGGAAAGCATTAGGAACAAATGAAAGGAAATGAATTCAAGACGTACTGTGAAAATATATTTTCTAGGTCTTGATAATTGATGATCATTAGGGGTTAGGTGAACGATGATCCCATTGAAAGATACAGGAAAGTTAAGAAGTATAGAAATTTGAGGGGTGGGTAAAAAGTTCAATTCTAGGTGTGCTATGTTAAAAGTGCTTACAGGACATTTAAGTGAAAATGACCCAAAAATAATTGAAAATGTGTAGTCGAAATCTCTGGATGTGGGTCAAAACTAGAGAGAGAAATTTGAGAGTCATCTAGTAGTAGAGAGAGTTGAAGTTATGAAAATGCATGAAAGATTGCTAAGAGGAAAGTATAAGGGATAATAGAAGCAGTTCAAGTATAGAATGTTAAGGTAAGTTATATTTAGGCAGAAGAAGTGGTTCTATCTTATACTAGATAATACTATTAACAAGAAATTAAAACAACTGCTGTTTATTGAATGCTAATAAGCATAAGGTATTTTACTTCTGATATTTCTAAATCTTATAAATAACTGTGTAGTATACACATTCAGATCCCCATTTTACAAATGAGAAAACTCTGAGTTCAGTAACTTTCCCAGGGTCATACAACTAGTAAATGTCTGGGTGGCAATTTGAACCTAAGGCCCTTGCTTAAGCTCTTCGGCTTTGTGAAACCCTCTCAGCATACACAAAGCCCACCTTCCTGGTATTTTAATTGCCTTTACTTTTTATAAAGGACATGTAACAAACCCAAATGCTTACAGAGGGTACAAGTAAGTAATATCTCTAAGAGACAAGCTAGGTTTGTCCCTAAGGGTATACAGAATTATATGATTTTGACACTACCATTCTTTCATTTATGAAGATGGATTCTTTGCTTCTACAAAGAAAATATACTCCCTAGTGTTTACTTTAGACATGTGGTCCTCCTACTTTCTTCTTATTTTTCCTACTTTTTATAGAAACATGGATACAAAGAAATATTTCTCTATCATAAGATATCAACAATGCAACGTAATGGTAAGCACAAAAGATACTTAAATTCAGAATTAAGGACAATAGGAAATGATAAGGACTGTGGCAAAATGAAAGTAAGGGCCCCATTTTAAAAAGGTGGCAAAATCTCAAAGCCCTGTCTTGCCAAATCTTCAGATTTGGGAAAGGAAGGTGAAAACTTACATGTTCAGGTGAAACCTTCCAATTTTCAAAAGTGATTCATTATTTCAAACACCATGTGGGTTAAAGAAAAACTGCCTGTGAGTAGAATGCACACTAAGTGGTACCAATTTATGACTGTAATGTGTTTCCACGTGACAACCTCTAATGTTGTCCCAGTTTAATATTCTCCCAGTTTAATATTTCCAGTTTCCCTCCAGTCTTTATGTTGCTTAACAAAATTTTACTCTCCTTTATTAGAACTCCTTCTGTCAGTGATCCTCCTAAAATATGACGCCTAGAACTGAGCACACTCCTCCAGTTTCTCTGTGACCACTCAGAATTCAATGGGGCTGTTAGTGCCTTTGTGCTGAGCACTGTATACTAATGCGAACTAGGATTGCATGAGCTTTTTTCATTTCCTTTCTGGCATTTACATCAACAACAACAGCAACTAAAAAAAACCTTGCGTTCTTTCTGCACATTAACTGCCAAGATAAATCTCACACATCCTATACTTGTACATTTGCTACTATTTAGTTTGGAAGTTAAATGCAAGACTTTACATTTTCCCTATTAAACTGTAAATTTTATTAATTTGGGTTCATTATTCTAGATTTCACGGAGAGTTTCCAATCATCCATCTCTTCACACAGCTCCCAGTATAAAGACCTGCCATTAACTCTGTATGTCTGCAGGCACAGATTTCATGAGAAATCTTGTCTACCGAGGAATATACAATTCCAAAAGGGTCAAAGCAGAATTCATCCATGTTAGAATATTATGTTAGCCCTAAGCACTGCCCCCACAACATCTTAAGAATAACCACAGCACTTTCGCATTTTCCTGCATTACTTCTATGCACCTAGAGAGGTGCCACATACCTTGGCACATCTGCTTTAAGATTTAAGTGATTTCAGCTATTTCCTTGGCTGCTTCTGCCATCATCCACAACTCTAGCCTTCAATCACCTCCTATGTTTATCTTGATTACAAAATTCCAGGCTGGCAACTGCAAATATAACTGATGATAAATTTAAAAACCACGTCTTCCTTTTTCTTTGCTTGAAAGATAACCCCTGAGCGTCAATTTTTCTGACTTGCACTCCACATGGTTTCCTTTCAGTAAACTATTCAGCTGTAGTATCAGTAATAATAGCAGTTCCCACTTCCTGAGGGCTCACTATGTGCCAAGCTCTATGCCATTAACCTTGTGTAAGCCATCTCCTATATTCCTGACAACAGTGTTTAAGGCCTTATCACACACTTAACACTTGAGGAAACTTAGACATAAAGAACTTGAGTAGCCTCAAAGTCAGAAAGTGTCAAGTCAATGTTCCAACCAGTTCTGTCTCCACCAAAAACCCTGCTCTCAGCCACTGTTCTCACTCTATATGTTTCCTTTGGTACGTTCCAATAAATTGCCAATTAGTCTGAGGCACCCCAAATCTCTAAAGAAAGAGCTTCATGGTCTGTGGAAGAACAAAGGCTTATTTGGCAAGCAAGCCTCAGCCCCTAAAGTAAAAAATGACCTGCCAGTCTGCTACTGGGCCTATAATATTTAACCTTGATAAATCAATAGGGAGACTTTTTTTTCAGACATTTTTAAGACTTTAACAATTTGTTAGTTCTGTACGCTGGTTCCCTACACACACCTTCCTTTCTTCAATCAGGTGGTTGGTAAAAATATTGAGCAAGAAAGGATAGAACCCTTGGATGTGCCGTTGAGATGTGATTTTCTACCTTTTTCCCACCGTGACACAGATGACTGATAACATTTACGTGTCTAACACGTTCACAGTCCCCACTGCACTCCCAACCCTACAAGTTCTTTTCCACTAAAATAAAAGAAGTTCATCGGCATACAAGGGAGTAAGCATGATGTTTTCACAGGGACATCAAAACAGCTATTATTTTTTAAATAAATAAGAAATGCAGGTGCTTTACTCTCAGTGACAAGGTACTGCTAAGCCTGGACTGCACTGTGGAGCACTGCTTAGCTTAGCAGTGACCACGGAGACTCGGTTCTGATTTTTTTCCTGAGCCTTTTATTGTCCCACCTACTATTAATTCATCTAAACTAGATTGTCCTCTCCATCCTCAGTTTTCCATTTGTTTTA
Source organism: Cabassous unicinctus (assembly GCA_029593785.1). NCBI lineage: Eukaryota > Metazoa > Chordata > Mammalia > Cingulata > Chlamyphoridae > Cabassous > Cabassous unicinctus. The sequence continues at coordinate 24,715 of JAQZBX010018384.1, read as the reverse complement.
CAAAAATATCACAAGGGATTGTGTAAAATGACTCTCTAAATTAAAAAGTGGATGTATACAAATAAATATTTACAGAAAGGTTGGTCATTCACACAAGGGTTAGCTGTCACAAATAGATGAGAATAAAGGGAAGAAACCATGCCCATTTACCTGCTTTGGGGCATGCCCAGAGAAATGCCATGCAGAGAGAAGTCCCTAGGAAGTACTTTTCTAAATGGCTGCAATCTCTGTTGAGCCCCTTGGTTTCTCTTTGGGAGCTTAATGTTTAACCATTTTTTAATATGTCAAAATATTAGTTTCTCATGAGAGGGGGCATTTGGAGATCATTGCTTTGTAATAGATTTAAATTTATTTTAAAAACTGGTCAAAAAATATTCAGTTTTTGCATTTAATTAAGAAAAGACAAAGGCACAAAGGGATATAGTGATGTACACAAAATCCTGGTGGATAACTACATTTCTGTTGATGGAAACTTATCCTTTCTGTTTAAGACTTTGATATAAAGTAAAAGGCAAATGTCTAGAGGAGTGACCTCTTGACAGCATTAGTCTTTTGCATATTAGTAAAAGTGAAGGAATTGGACACAAAATTTGATAGGAGGAGGGAGAAAGGAGTCTTGTATCTGGATCTTCTTGGAAAGGAGAAGAGAGGCAAGAATGAGTCCTTATTTTTTCATTGTCGTCAAAATTTTTGCTCAAGGATGTCCTATGTGCATTTGAAAATATAGTTTTCCTTAGACCAATATCATCTAAGCTCATTTAAGGGAAGTTTGTTCTGAGGAACATTTTTTTTTTACAGTGTTTTTACAGAATTTATCTTTAGAAACAATTTAACTGTTTTTCTATGTCATTTGTTCTTGAAAATTGTAATTGAACTGTTAAAAAAAAATCTATACTGATTAATTACATAGCTTACATGGTATTTGAATTGCCATAGTTAGTACATATTTGTAACTTGAGAGGATTCTTCACAAATAAAATTTTATGAACTGGGCACCATACCAACTAAAATTTAGAATAGTGATGGAAAACTTTTGTTCACTAATCTTACTTAAAAATTTCTAATGTTCTGTATACTTCCAAGGGAAAATATGGTTGCTGATTTTATATGATGCTTGAGATATGAAAACTCTTCTATTAAAATGTGTTTCACTGAAAATTTATCCTTTGGGCAGACGCCTAAGAAATTTATCTTGATTGCAGTGGACGATGGCAATTTGGAACAATTATTTATCCTTATAATAACTCAAGAGCTTTTATCGTCAAGCACTTGCTATTTGAAAACCTGACTCCCATTCCTAAATAAGTGAATAAGAATCTGCTTGTTTTTAGTCCTTGTAACACATCTTAATCTTTTGCTAGCCAGTACCTTGAGCTAATGAGGAAATAATGAATGGGAACTGAATTGTCAAACTTCTCCATTGTTTATAAAGATATATCCTCAATATATGCAATTAGATGAGCACTAAAGCACGTTTTTTCTTTTTCTTCATTAGAGAATTTGTGGGTTTACAGAACAATCACGCATAAAATACACGATTCCCATATACCACTCTATTATTAACAGCTTGCAGTGGTTTGGAACACTTGTTACAAATGATGATAGCATGTTTTATAATTGTTCTATAAACTATATTCCATGGTTTAACTTAGGGTTCACTGTTTGTGTAGTAAACTTCCATGGATTTTTAAAAAATTTTTATTCTGTTACCATATATACAATCTAGCATTTCCCCTTTTAATCACATTGAGATATATATTTCAGTTCACAATATTGTGCTACCATCACCACCATCCATTACCAAAAGTTTTCCATCATTCTGAATAGCAGCCTGTACATTTTAAGCCTTAACTTTCCATTTCCTGTCCCCACCCTGTCCTCTGGTAGTCTACATTCTGATTCTATGAGTTTACTTATTCTAATTGTTTCAAATCAGTGAGTTCATATAATATTTATCCCATTGTGCCTGTCTTATTTCAATCAACATGCCTTCAAGGCTCAACCATGTTGTTGCAAGCATCAGGATTTCATTCCTTTTTATGGCTGAATAATATTCCTTTGTATGTATATATCATGTTTTATTTATGCATTCATCGGTTGATGGACACTTGGGTTGTTTCCATCTTTAGGTAATTGTGAATAATGCTGCTATGAACAGCAGCATGCAAATATTTTCTTTTAAAGCACAATATTATACGAAAGCTTTGTTTAGCTGCTGCTTCAGGCTAAAATCTAATTACTTAATAAAAGCTCACCTCCTGAATTCATCAAGTTCTCTGTACCTTTTCTCATTTTGACTACCTGACTTCTTTCACAAAAGCATGATACTATTTACAAAAAAATATTATCCTTTCTTTTCAAATGCAAAGGGCAGACCAAAGATAATAATTAAAATTGGATGGTGTGCCAAATTCACCAAAGTAGGGTTTCAGGATTAGATTTTACAAAACATAGAACAGAATTTATAGAAAAAAGGTTTACCTGTGTAGGTCATCTGGAACTTGAGACCATGAGACCTGTCTTTGCAAAATACCATTTTGAAACAAATAGTTTTTCAAAGGGGACTTAGAATTTTGAAATTAATACCTGTCGTCATGGTCTGTAAAAAGTTCTGCTAGTCATTATTTTTTTTAAAATCAATTCTGGCCAACTCTACCATAATAATTGCATTAGATTATATCAATAATGAATATAAGAGTTTCATGCTAGGCATAGAATAGTATTCAGTAGCTGATTTAAGTAGTGTGTCACTTCATTTTCTATGCAAGGAAACCAAGCTGTATACTGATGTAAATAAGTACTACAGGGATTACTGAGGAGAAAAAGGTGATTTTTTTCTAAAGAAAAATATTTTAGTGGGAAAAATGGGGTATTGAATAGCCATCTAGGTCATTTCTTTAGACCCAAAACTCTTTTACTTTTTTTTTTGTGATGGCCTAGTAAGAGTTCAATAGCAACACAAACAGCCCTGATAACACGTTGTTCTTCTATTTTTTGAAATGCAGTTGACATCAAAATAGGTATAAAAATAACTACCTCCTGGTCTTGTGGGATCAGATAAGATAATGTATATGAAAGAATTCAAAATACTGTACAAATGTTAGTTTGATTCTAAGGAAAGGCTTTCTTAGAGACAGCTTTGGCATATTGAAAGTAGCTTTGGACTTGGGGTTTGAAAAATCTGAGTTTTACCAACTGTATTCTCTTGGGCAAATCATTTAAATTTAATTTCTATGCAAAATGGGTATCATAATTTCCACTACAGTGTTGTTTTGTAAATCACTTCAAGCCAAATGAGATCTATAATGAAAGTAGTAATAAAAGTAAACAATGAAGCATAACATTAATATAATGTATTGTTATTAGAGTATTTATTTAATATAATATTTGGTGATGGAATGGCATTTATAGCAAAATAAATATAATTGTTCCTTTAAAACAACTATTTAGAAAGGACAGATAATTTAAGGGAGTTCTTCTATTGAGTGCTTACTACATAACCATCTCAGTATACCGGTGGAAAGAGGCAGAGAAATGGGGTGGACAAAGTCTTGGCGTTGACCATCTTACAGTTTCAAGAGGAAGTAGGGCATATTTTATATTTTGGGTTTCTACCAGATCTAAAGAAAATAAACCATAAACAAAAACTTATCTGCTATGTGTATATCCATTGCGGGTGTAGTACCACGCGGATGGGGAATGGTTGTGTGGGGTGCTATTGGGGGTATGGGCGGTGGGGAGCATGGGAATCCCTGTAGTTTCTTAGTAATATTTGGGTAATCTAGGCACCTTTATAAAATGTATACATATATATATAACAAATAACATTTATGTAAACAAATTACAAAAAAAAATAAATAAAAAGCATATGAAAAAAAAAAAACTTATCTGCTATTCACTAATGATTACATCTGACAGCTAGCATCAATCCTACTTGTGTATCGAGTATTAATTATTTAAAAACACTGTCCTATGACTAGATTTGTGAGAGTGGACTGGGGTGGGGTAGGAATGGAGTGGAAAATGGAGCTGAAAATAAGCTTATATGCTTGCCAAACTAATGTAATTTTATAACATGGAGCATAAAATGAATGTCAAATGATAGTATTAGAATTTATTGAGCCCACTATGTAGAAACTGGTTTTTAATTATTTTTTGCAACTTAATAAAATATTAAGTATCAAGGATCAAATATTTGTAGCTATACACTTCTAAAAGTCAAATAAGTTTGATTTAAAACATTAAAGATTAAGAGTAAATAATATTAGCTCTTTCCCGTGCTCGCTTCCGAGATGACAAAGAAGGAAGAACGGTCGTGCCAAAAGGGCCGCGGCCACGTGCAGCCTATTCGCTGCACGAACTGCGCCCGCTGCGTGCCCAAGGGTAAGGCCATTAAGAAGTTCGTCATTGGAAATATAGTAGAAGCCGCAGCCGTCAGGTACATTTCCGAAGCAAGTGTTTTCGATGCTTATGTGCTTCCTAAGCTGTGTTTGAAACTACGTTATTGCGCGAGTTGTGCTATTCACAGCAAGGTGGTCAGAAATTGTTCTCTGAAGCCCGGAAGGACCGAACACCCCCACCCCTATTTAGACCTGCCGGTGCTGCTCCACGACCTCCGCCAAAGCCTATGTAAGGTGCTGAGTCCTTAAAGACTGAAGAAATACTACTTTCTGGAGAGAAAAATAAAATGGAAGTTAAACTTAAAAAAAAAAAAAAAGAGTAAATAATATTATAGTCAAACATACGTATACATACCACTACTTAATCTTCTAGTGAGTCTTTCAGACCTGAGAAGGAACAGAGAGCTTATGGGACTCCATCAGATTTGGTATAAAGCCTTATTTGGCCACTTATGAGTGACCGTAGTCAAATTACCTCACTGAGACTCAGATTCCTCTTATGCAAATGAGGAAATCCCTAACTCCTTGGATTGTTGTGAGGATTCGGTATTATAATGCACAAACGCAAACAAAAACCCTGCCAGGCAAATGCTTGGAGCTCAAAAAAGTAAGTGACCATTCAGAGTCAGGGTTTTTTTTTTTAAAACCCACCAAGTAATATTTCAGTCTGGGAAAGGTAGAAAACCCCGCACTAACCTTAACTACTCTTTCTCTTTGCCACAAAATTCTGCTATTTCTTACTAGTGAATTACTAATATTTACAAAATAAAAACATCTTTTTAAAAATATTTTAATGTTAAGTATACAATTTTTCTAATAGAGTCATTGGAAAGATAAGGGAAAGTATTTGCTATGGTTAGAAAACAACAATTTCCTGAAATCCTTTGCAAGCAATGTTTCAAAGGAGAGCTTTGTCCTCAGACATATTTGAGCTTGAGTGTAGTTATGATGTTATTTTAGGTTAGCAGGAAAGTAAATTTTAAGGTCACAAATAGCTGTTGTTTCCTAGATGTGTATAAGATAAAATGGGATGAGAGACTGGTTTTCTGTAGGTTTGTCTTAATTAGCAGATAACATTTTCTAATTTCACTAGGCCTCAGCAATAATAATCAACAGTCAAGTTTCTAAATAGCTTTTCCATATCCTTTTGGGCCATTAGCTCCCTCATCTTTAAAGTTTCTAATATTCTTTTCAAAGCATCTTGAATACTTGAGCAGCAATTTTCCCTGTTTGCAGCAATCACCAGTTGAATGCATTTTTGAATGGGAAATTAAATGGGCTTTCAACAATGTAGATACTTTTAAATGAGAGTCCCAATGAAATCAAGGGACAGCAGGAAGTCTGAATTTCTGCATTTGCAAATGTCTTTGTACAAAGTGTCATCCTTTAGAACCCTCTACAGATATTAACCCATTAATGCCAGTGTCTATTTTTTCTGGCTTTTTTTTTTTTTTTAGATAATTCTCCCTCTTTTTTAATGACTTCACGGGTTCACACGAGAACAGTAAGTAAAGAAGTCAACTATATTTATCAAGTTGTATAAAAACACTGAACCTACAGGTCACTGGAGGATACCTACCAAAGCCCCTGCCTTCTAGAAGTATAAAGTATAAATGGTATGAATATGTTTAAAAACCTAAAGAGGATGTAAAAACTCATGTGGGAAAAATAGAAACATTTAAAATCTTTTTCAGCTATCTGCTTATTATTTTCATATGCATCCTGGGAATAGAATGATTTAGGGAACAATTATTGGAACTAGGGAAGCAAGTAGAAATTTAAAGTCTTCTCTGGAAGAAGATGGAACCAGTGAAGGTTCAAAGGTGGAGAAATTTAACTGCAAAGGCTGCAAGCAGATTTGACCTATGGGTGGTCTGAGATGCAGTAGTTAGATTTGAAAGGAATCCATTGGGGGTTGCCCTATATGCTTCTGAGCAGGAGTGTGGAATGACGCAGAACAATATTTACAGAAGATGATTCTTGCTGTTTCTAAGTAACCATAGAAGAGGACGAATCATTTGACCTTCATATTAATCCCAGTGCTATATATTATATAGGTCTTTCAAATTAATTCCCACTCATTATTTTTAGTATATTCCCTCTAAAATCAACTGTTTATTCAGTAAAGGGGTAATCTGCCAAAACCATTGCATGATTTCCCAAGAAATATATAAGGGTTGGGTAATAAAGTGGTTAGAAGCATAGGCTTTGGCGCCAAACCAGCTGGATTTAGAAACTGGCCATGCTCCTTGCTAGCTGCATGATGCTCTGGATAAACTGCTTAGTCTTTCCAAACTTTAGTCTCCTAATTTCTAAGATAGGGCTAATAAGAATCTCATTCTCCTTGTTTCAATGAGAGGATTAAATGATAAGAGTGTTGAGAAAGCATTTAGACAGCATCTGGCACATTATAAATGCTGGTTATTGTTAGGATTTCCAGATTTAAACAGATCACTTATTTTTAAGGTATCTCGATTTTCACCACCACATCATGTGAATCTTCATCTCTTTTCTTGATTTCTGTAATAGAGAAAAAGACTATAAAAACTGAAAAATAGAAATAAATTACCTAAGTGCCTAAGTAATTTCTAAATAGAGATGTAGACAATTTAAAATTTACAACGTTTTCACTTACTAGAATTTTACAACCACTGGTTGTAAAATGGTTCTGAATGCTTTGAACTAGATGTGTAAACTTCCCATATTTTTACGTGTCTTTCAAACATAAAATGTACTCACTGGATAATCGAGCTATAGGCATATTGGTATTTCATTTTAAAGGACTTTAATATAATTTTATGGTAATACATTTGTATTTTATGGTAATACATTTGTTGAGAAGAACTGAATAAAATCATTGTCAAAATTTATGAAGCCACAATGATAAGTTTAAGGTAGCTTTAATATCTATTTAAAAGTAAGCCTTGACAATTGGAAAACATTAGATGGATCTTTTTATGTGTGCTGTTGTTGTCATTGTTTTCAATAGTTTTTTGTGTTGTTTTCTCTCTTTTATCTTAGAAATTTTTTCTAGAGAGAGGAGTTATTTATCTTAGACACTCTAATATGATATTTATTTATAATGCTCTGAATTAAGTTTCTGAGTGAAAAAAATATATATATAACATTCAGTTCATTCAGGATTTGTCAATTTTCTAGTGAATTGTAATTCTCCTTTTGTAATCATTTTTGTTTCTGGAATTTTCATAAACTATCCCATTATTCTGCCATGTCTTTCACTTATTATTTTTACAATGTAAGGTGTTTTCTCTTAAGCCTATAATAGAAATAGCTTCCTTTGGAAATACCGTGATCATTTCACAGCACTAAAGGGCTTCAAATTCTAGATTCCTTTCTCACGTTGACTTAATATTTAAATTCAGTGAATATGCGTCTAGATGCTACTACATGTAATAGAGATCAGTAAGGGTTCCTTACCTCAAAAAAGGGTTTCACATTTAGTAAGAGAGATACACAAGGAATAAAGTGATGTGACATAAAAGCCATGCAAACTCTTGAGATTTTAGGGGTCTGATTAGTGGTATCCCTTTTCCCTCCAGAGTCTAGAACTGACTGAGAAGTAGACTGAGTAATGAAGCTCCTACAGATCAAAATAGCAGTTTTTTGAAACAGGTTGATTGCATTATGTGGCTTAAAGATGTGGCTCCAATGTGCTTCCTTGAATTAAGCTTACAATTCAAATCTGCAATGCTTTCTGCAAGCTCACAGTGTGCCCCTCTAAATTCATTGCAAATCCCAGACGGCAGCATGCACCCTCTCTGTGGGCAGGCAGATGGACAAGGAGAACCTCAAATATTCAGGGCCAAGCAAGTTCAGTTCCTTCTCCCCAAATCATCAATCAGGCCAAGTATTCCTCTCCTGGGGAGGATGGAGGGAAAGAGACAAAATTAAGGAGAGAAAAAAGGAAGTGTTGATCCTTTAATTTTCTCTTTAGGGAATGCAAGGGAAATTACATGTGAGGAGTAAAAAGTAACTGTTCCCATCCTGAAAGACAACATACATGAGGTTCATAGAAGAAGAAAGAACTCGGATGACTGGAATGATCAGACAGTAATTCAGGGAAGAGATAACATCTGAGATAGGCTTAAAAGAGGAACATAAGTTAGACAAGATGAAAGAATAGGGCTATGGTGAGAAGCCTGATAGAGAGTCCAGAAGAAATAAATGGAAGAATTTCCAATCATCAAAGAGGACCCAGTTGACAGTAGAATGAATTTTTAATAAATTTAATCAGAATGGTTTGAAGCCTTCTTTATTAATATTTAGCAGGCAAGGACTAGGAACTAAATAAGTAGATAAGCAAGCACATGTGGTGGATATTTAAGTATAAGTGGAATTCTATGAAAATTGTGTATCATTAAAATAGATGTTGTGAGGTTCAGGCTCAGTTGCTGGACAAATGAAACCAGTATCTGGGTCACAGACCAGAAGGGATAGGAAAAGAGGAAAGTAATGAACAGAATTTTTTGAAAAAGTGGAAGACAGAAGGCTGAAGTAAAAGAAAGAAATTTTGGAATGCATAGTTTGGAAAAATAGAGCAATTCCCAGAGATAAAACCCAAACTTGTAATTATGAAAGTCATTAGATTCAAATAAATAAAGAAATTTTTCAGGGCCCAATGTCAGAGGGTCATTAGTGGATGTTGAAATCACTAAGTATGCCTCTAAGAATGTTGGCAGAATGCAGTAAGAGACAGTGAGTCTGGGGATGCACTCATGGAGGAAGATGACACCCATCCCAGAAGTTGTTGGTGACACTAATGAAGAATGTTCTAGTATAAGTACAGAAAAAGTAAGTGGTTTAAGTAAGTGCTATTGGATAATGGTTGGGAAATAGTATTTAGGGACAAATAATATGATGACCTATTCTCCTGGCCTTCTAGGAAAATAAAGGAAATCATATTTCAGTTAATAAACAACTAACCTGGGAAAGCAGGACAATCTAGATAGGAAAATGAAGGTGGGAACTGTAGAAAGCAAGGATTAAAGAAGCAGTGGTGTGAGAAAGAAGCTATGAGGGAATTGTTGACAGTAGAGGAAGTGGAATAATTTAATCATTTCAGTCCTTGGAATGGTAGTGTCAAATCATTTTGAGGTATTAAATAATTATATGCCTTCAACACTTTATAATTAAGAACAGAAATCAGTGTCATCCTCTTGGAGCTTATTGCTAAAAATATGGGAGTTTTTAAGAGACAGATACATGGTCCAGCCAACACATTTTAATGTAGTCACAATGCCACCCAGAGGTTAGTTTGATTACCTTTACAGGTACTTTCCATCACTCTTTAAGGATTTATTTTATTTTATAGTGAATATTCATCTATGTTTAGCAAGCTTCCTATGAAAGGCGTTTTATTGTCTCTTCAAATTTCACATAGAAGAGATTTGATTTGCTATCCACTTCCAAGCTAATGGAGTTATATCCAGCTTGTTTTCTATATGTGTTATGCTCTGGGAAACATGATTTAGCCTGTCTTCTATCGAAATTAATGCAATAAGGAACCATGAAATAATGGGACTCACACTGTATTCAATTTTAGTTCTAATAGAAACACAATGGAAAATAACATCTGTGACATAGGCCTGGTTGATCTTTGGAAAGTAATGGATATTTTCTGCTGCAATTTTATTGGTGCTCTGGGTTTTATCCTTCACAATCTGCTCATCAGTATAGGAATAATGTAATAAATACTTTTGACTTGACTTGTAGTTAGTCTTAGTTATCTGTAAGGTCACATGGGCAAATTTAGCTGGGAGACTTTAAATTGGCTGCTGACAAAATAGGATAAATCAAGCAGCCATTAGCAGAGGTCTGTCTTAAAATTTTTATAAAAGTGCAGCTTTCAAATTTATTGCATGTCTTTAAATATATATTAAATAGTAATTTTAGAAACATGCCATTTGAGACACTCAAACTTTTGGTGATGTAATTCTCCATTTCTATGAAAATTCGTTATTTGAATCTCCATGGTATATTAGCTTTATGAAGTAGCTACTTTAATTTTCTATAAAGCAAAGGCAAGATTAGAGACAATTCTATCATCGTCATTATCATTTGTATGTTGAATCACTAAAGAGTTCATCCATGGATGACCTATGGGTTACTCCTTTATCAGTAGGCATAAACACTGTATTAATATTGCATTAATATTGTTTCTGAAGATCAAGAGGGGCAGCGTGACCACAGTTGACTTTGTAAAACTGATAAAGTATTTAAAACCACTTCAACTTGAAAAAGATTGAAGTCATTTGTCATTTGATTATTTTCACACTATTTGTCCTTATACTGCTAAAATTCAGTTCAGAAAGTTCAGAATTGATTTGGAGAAGAAGGTGGTATTGATATACATGCTAGAACTGTCTACAGATTTGCAGGTGTGAGGAGGCCAAAGAGAAACCACTGATCTAATGCTACCCAGACTGGTAGCCAAACTGGTGATGATGATAATAGAAACATTTTGTAGTTCATATGAGTTACTGCTTTTGCTCTTAATTCATGTGATTAAATACCTCATACTATTTATCAATGTTAAACTAATGCTGAATAATATTTTTACTAAACTCTGGAACTCTACAACATACATCATGCATGCACTTTTGGTTGTTGTTGTTGAGTTTTATATTTTTTTAACTTTTTATTTTAAATAATGAGTTCATGCTTATACCTCTGAGTCAAATCCAATGGATTCTTCTTCACCTTTCCCCATTCTATACGTGTATGTCCCATTTCTCAATGTGAGAACCCTGGTTTCTAACATCGATACATGTAATTTAGGATTTAAGATTTAGGATTTTTAAAAATATTATTACTCAGTGATTACCTTTGTGCATTTATTTTGTATTTTTGAATGTGTATCTTCAGGATAAATTCCTGGAAGTGGGATTGCAGAGGAAAGAGTATTCAAAGGTGTATACTCCTGTTAGATATTGCCAAGTTCTCTTCCATATGGATTGTACCCTTTTGCATTCTCATCGTTGTGACTTCTTACAATAGCTAAATCGTTTTTCCTCCCTGAAAAAATTAAACATTAAAAAATTGTAAGTATTGTGGGTAATAATTCCTTACACACCCACTTCCTGATTCTAATCTCAAATTCAAATTATATAGGTAGCATATGCCACATCAGAACCAGAGCAGGACTATAATACTAGACAAATCTGGGCAAGCAAAATATTCAGAAAATTTAGTATTTATGACTGCTTTTCTCTTGGACTAGGTAAAAATATAAAATAAAACAAAACAAGTCATAGAATGGAAATTGAGAGTGAAGAAATCTTAGAGCTTTATATTTGAGTCATGTTAGAAGAAAGTACTGGCAATATAAAATTGAATTCATTTCATATTGTTATTTCTAAGAGTATAATTCTATATAGTGTATATGCTGCTCTCTACTGAAAATACAATCTCCTCTCCCTTTTTTTTCTCTAGCACTCTCATTACTCTCCATATCAACTCTATACTTTTCCATATGTCTAATATTTCTATTTAAACAGTCCCTAAAATCCCACAATCTAAACTCTCAAGCTGCTAAGTGTGACAGCCCAGGTCATGTAATTGGAACCATTATAGATTCCCCTCGTGTAACACCAATGGGTTTTAACTGCCATTCAGCTGTCCTTACCCCAGCTTCCAGACATCTGAAATTCCCCTTCAATGCCTTCTCTTTTAGCTGATGACCTTGCTTTTTACTTTATAAGAAGGCTAAGGACATTCCGTTTGTGTTCCTATAAATTCCATTCTCCCTTCTTCATAACATCTTTATTTTCACTCCACTTGTTTCTCTTCCTTGATCAAGTTAACCATCCCCCTCCTGTGCCCTTCTACAGTGGTGCACCGTAAACCATTTCCTTTTTAAGATTTATTTAATCTTTCTCTTTTCTGCACTTTCTCTTTGTTTATCTACACATTTGCTTAAGTCTCTCATATTTCTAAAGACAGCTTCATCCACCTTGTTACTTTGAGTTATTACTTCATTTCTCTTTGTCCTTTCAACTGCAAAATTCTGAAAGCATGATTTTAAAATCATAATTTTTCTTTACTCACTTGTCAAGCCCTTGTAGTCTGGCTTTCACTTCATGAAACTGTTCTCTTAAAAGTTTCCTGTGACCTCTAAATTAGAAATCCAGTAGTCTTTTATTGGTTTCCATTCTCCTTATACTCCTGGCATAGTTGGTACTATTGATTGGCCTCTTCTTTAAATTCTTTTTCTGTGATTTTTGGGACACTTTGTTAGTATGGTTTTTCTCTGGAACATTCTCTCTCTCTTTCACTAGTTCACCCCAACTCCTGAAATTAGGTATTCACTGAAAGGTCTTTCATGAGACTTATTTGAGTAGTTTACCAGGTGATCAACAAGTTGGCCAACATGAGGACATATTTCCTAAATTGTGAAAATGGCATGATTTCTTCTGGGAATTCACTGCATCTGCATAAAGCCTGAGAGAAATAGGAGAGGAAACTACAAAAACATACAGAGTCAGATTAGACACCATGTAGTTCTAGGACTTTATTCCCTGGGTCAAGCATATCACAATATATCACAACAGTTCTAACTGACTAAAAGTAGAGGTATGAACTGTAATAAAAACATAAATGCTGACCTTAATGTTGGAGATTTAACCATGTTCCCGCAAAAGACATGTTCAGGTCTGGTCCTAACCCTTAGTCCTGTGGGTGTGAACCCATTTGAAAAAGAACCTTTGAAGATGCTATTTGTTAAAGTGGAATGCGGGTGGGCCTTATTCCACTATGTCTGAAGTTCTCACAAGCAAAGGAAATTGGACGCAGAGTGAAAAACCACAGAGAGAAGCCAGAAGCTGGAAGTCAATGGAAAACCTGAAGAGAAAGGAAAAGATGCCTTCATGTGCATTGCCATGTGACAGAAAAGCCAAGGAACCCCAAATATTGCCAGCTAGCCAGAAGATACCGACCCCAGGAGGAAGCAAGCCTTCTAGCCTCTGAAACCGTGAGCCAATAATCCCAGTTGTTAAGACAATCCATTGCAAAGTGTTTGTTTCAGCAGCTAGGAAGCAAAAATACCTTCTTCTAACAATTTCTTGAAAATATTTTCTTTTAGTCTAATACTCAACAACAAATTGCATCATATTACTAATTCTAAACCGCTATTAGTTTTGGTATTAATAATCATCCATTAGTTCTCATTAGAATCAATTCTATTTCTCCATTTTAAAGACATCTATCAGTTTTTAATATTTATATATTTTATAAGCATAATATTGTTTCCACCTCATTTAATGTAAGTCAATTTCTGATGCAATGGCTTTTGTAGTAATCATTCAGAATAAGAAGTGAATGTGTTATGTTCCTTTAATCAGGAATTTAGGAAATATTTAATCACACATCCATTGCCTGTGTCAACAAACATTTATTGGGCACCGATTATGTGCAAGTCATTATTCCAGGCATTAGAGATCTGAGTCAGGCAAAACCTTTACCCCCTGGAGTGTGCACATTTTACCAAATGAATTGAGCTGGCTGAGATGGTGTGGCATATGTAGCTTATACCTGTCTCTTGCAATGATTGGAGCTGCATAGAGTGTACCAATGTCTAGTGAATACAGTATGTTGGACAGATAGGAAGGTATTTGTCTTCTGTAAAGGGGAGCTAGTTCTTATCGACCAATGGTTCTCAACCAGGGGCAATTTGGTCCCCAAGGGAAGTTTGCCAATGTCTGGAGACATTTTTGATTATCACAACTAGAGAGGGAAATGCTCCAGGCATCTAATGATACTGCAAGGCACAGGGCACTCTCCCCCCAATAGAATTATACAGTCCAAAATTTCAACAGTACCAAGACTAGAAACACTTCTATAGGTCTAATGACCCATGTGGTTTAATTCTTGGGGTCTCTTTTAGAAGGGAAACGTAAACCATGCTTCTCCCACAGCCTCATTCCTACCCTTGGCCATGTAAATCTCTTTTCAAGCTCATGCCTCTGTTCTTTTTTTTCCATAAGTAAACATATAATGTTCAGTTGAGATCTGTACCTTCTATTTGTTTTCTGGGCTGTTCTCTAGGGTCAATCAATGCTTACAAAAGTTTTCAAGCAAGCACTAAGGTAGCAAGTTCTGTGCCTGCTGGGCATAATTATAGGAAACAACTTTGTTTTTAAAATCTCATAACAAGAAGCGCAGGCACAATCCAGAAATTACAATCCCTTCCCTATTTGTTTGTGCCCTCAGCAGCTCACAGCAGGGCCAAATCGCAATCCCCGCCAACCACCATTTTTCTAGCCACCTTCCTAAAATATCAGAAGCAACAAACCTCCCAGGGTTCAGAAACATTCTGCAGTTTTGCCCACATAGATCAGTATTTTTCCCCATACAGTGAATATGTTGCTTTAAAACAGACAATAAATTTGATTTAATTCATGAAATAGAAAGAAGAAACTAGTCATGTTAATCATCATATTTCTTATAGTAGAAAACTCACAGAGATCTTTTTTTGTAAGTCCAAAATTCATGTGTGCTTTTTCTTTCTTTCAAATGCTGTTTAAACGTTTTGGTATGTCATGCCATCATTCTACCTGTATGAGTGTTTGAATGGATATGAACTACATCCCTAGACAACAGTTGAGCTCCGAATGGGATTAATTCCTTTACTACTTCTGTAACATTGGATAAGTCATTTAACCTTTTAAAGAATAAATTTAGCAACATAAGTAAATTGGTTGAGCTAGTATCTAGTACGAGAATCCTGAGTTTATATTCAACATCACCTGTGACCATCAGAAAGTTTTCCCCTCTGCCCCCACCCCATTTAGAGAGTTTAGAATGATATGAGGTAAGTAAAAGTATTCGGGGCATTACAAAGATTTTTGCCATTGTTGTTATCAACACCAGATAAGCAGCTTTAATGTGTCTTCTAACTCTACTGACGCTCAAAATCACCCTAAACTATATCTAAGAGATGATATCCAGTGTTCAGGATTTCAAAATTAGCCAATATTAGGTAGGTGTTTTTTTTAATATACTTTTTTTTTTAAAGATACTTAGATTACATAAATGTTAAATAAAAAATATAGGGGATTCCCATATGCCACACTCCCTACCCCTCCCACATTTTCCCACATTAACAACATCCTTCATTAGTGTGGTACAATTTGTTACAATTATGAACACATTTTGGAGCATTGCCACTAAGCGTGGATTATAGTTTACATTGTAGTTTACACACTCTTCCACACATTTTTGTAATTACAAGATATATAGTGGCCTGTATCTGTTATTGCAATGTCATTTAGGACAAGTCCCAAGTCCCGAAAACGCCCCCATATTACAGCTATTTTTCCCTCTCCCTCCCCTCAGAACCTGCAGTGGCCACTGCCTCCACAACAGTGATGAGTTCTTCCATTGCTAGAATGACAATTAGTCTATAGTAGAATAACTGTAAGTCTACTCTTCTGTGTTTCAGCTTCTTTTCAAGTAAAATTATTATGCTCTCTATCTAGGCAATAGAAGTATAGGAGTAGGAATGTAATCTGCATGCCAATGGGTCTAGATATCATTTTCTTAACATATACTCTCAGTATTTTAGATTCACTGGGACACAAGTAACAATTAGACACTGAATATTTCCCTTTAGACTGGTATAAAGAGAAAATGCTCCTATCTCAGAATTTCTCTTCTTTCCTGACATAAAACTTCATGAGCTCTGTTATTACAGCAAGAACATCTTCACTAGCAAACAAAAATGTTTCCTAGCAAAAAGAAGACAGCGAGAGCCAGGTCCTCTCCACTGTTAACTGACATCTGGGTCTGTGACTACCGAACCTCAAAAGCAGGACTAGTTCTAAGTCTATTATTTCCCAAGTCTGTGAATTTCCCAGTTTTGTGAATTCATAAATACCTGTGCTCCCAAGAAATCAATCATCAATGCTTATGAAGAATACCTAGTTCCATGACAAGTAACTAGTGCTGAGTGAAAATGAAATAAACATAGAAAGATTAAGAGGTGACGAATTTTCTTGTTTGTTTTTATTGTTTACTATTGAAATAATGAAAATGCTCTAATAATGACTGAAGTGATAAATGCACAACTATGTGATTATACCATATTCCACTGATTGTACACTTTGGACGGATTATGTATGCTTTATTAATATGTATCAAGAAAATTGATTTGTTTAAAAAACAATACTCAATTGGCCTTAAAATATGTAGATTATACAATGAGTAATTTATGGAATTAAACTTTAGAGTATAGGTTAAGAATAAAATGAAATAAAATACACTTCGTATACCCTTCATCTGTCCATTTACATTTTTTATTTATCCACACCATTTTTCTAGGCAGATCTGTTAAGTATGATAAGATCTCCACCTGGATCAGGCACTTTTGATATTGAATGCATATTGGATTAATTCTATTATGATGTTTCAGAGAATAACCAACCTACCTCTCCAGTATCCCTCCTGTACTAGATTTCTTCAGATTACCCAGATAGAAATAGGCCACAGTATATCTTATTATATAGGTATGCACTGCAGAAGGAAAGGGTCTATTCCTTCAAGAAGCTGTCATCATTATTAGAGATTATTATGAAAAAAAGTAATCTATTCATTAAAAAGTCCTTAAGTTACAGCAGATCATCTTAGTACCAGCTATCTACCAGCAGTAGAGACCAAACTTAGTTTGGCAATCTCCATGTTAGGTACAAGTTCCACTTATCAAGGAATTTATTATTTAATTATTAGATGTTTTATAGCAAAGTTAGCTATATTGTTTTTTTCTATAAAGTAAGTTCTATGAGTCTATTAATTTCCATGAGAAAATCGGAGAGATTATTAAAATCTTCAACATTTTTGTCCCACAAAAAATTTAAATGCAATCCAGCAACATAACAGGAATTGAAGTCTTTTATCTTCTGACATTTTACTCCTCAAAAAAGGATTATTATTGCTGGTGTAGCATTTTGTATATCATCTTTCTGTATTCAAAAAGCTCCTTTCACTGCTTTTTCCCTGAAACTAAAGGATTTTCTTTACACTCAAAGATCCTATAATATTCACAGATTCTAAAGCTTTACTAATGGCTTTCTTTGCTTGTAATTTACTAGTACCACCTGGATTTTGCATAAGGATAAAATCCTAATAATATAGCCTTAAATTCATCTATTTACTTTGTCAATTCTGAACATTCAAACTTTTTATTGATTCTATCTCACATTCATGATACCTACAATTGGCTTGCATTTTATTTCTATTTGTTGCACATAACCCATTACTTTGAAAAAAGTATTCTTTGATTACAGTATAGAGAGGGTAGGAGACTTATTATTTTCCTTCTGCTAAAACAAATACAATGCAATGGGTTGCCTTAAACAATGGGAATGTATTGGCTCACAGTTTTGAGGCTGGGAGAAGTTCAAAATTGAAGCATCAGCAAGGCAATGCTTTCTCCCAAGGGCTGGCTGCCAGCGATCCTTGCTCCTTGGCTTTTCTGTCACTTGGCAATGCACATGGCAGCCTCTCCTGGCTTCTCTTCTGAGTTCCATTGACTTCCAGCTTCTGGCAGCTCCCTGTGGCTTTTCTATGCCTGGCTTTCACTCTTCAGTAATCCAGATTAAAGCCCATTGTGAGTTAGTTGGGACACACCTTAACTGAAGTAGTATCTTGAAGAGATCTTATTTACAATGGGTCTTCCCCCACCAAAATGCAGACAAAGACCAAGAACATGTCCAAACAGAGGTATACAATTCAATCCACTACAGAGACCATGGTCCTAGTTCTGCACCACTTGGAACTTTCTTTTCCCCACTGGGTCTCAGTTTCTTCATGCGTAGAATAGAAGCACTAGAATAGATTGCATTCTTATTCTCAATTTATTGTGATGGCTGAGACTTTTTTCTTGTGCCCTGTAATTTCGTACACGCCCCAAGTGTAGAAAAGAAATCGAACTTCTAAGATTCTTTCTTTGAAAGAAAGGAAGTAATTTTATTCATGATGGTAATCTTAGTTAGCAAAAACGGCTTTGAGAGGCATTTAATCCCCAAAGATTAAATGTCCAATAAGTGTTAAAATCAGAAGTAGACTCCAAGCCTCCTGATTACCCACACCATACACTAGCTGCAGGATACACTTCCTCCTACCATATTTTTCCGGAAGCTGTAATTTGTCATTTTCTAAGTAGTAGACAATTAAGGCCTAAGATTCATTTTCCTTGCATATGAATTATTAGTGAATGTTAATTTCATGTTTTCTCAATCCCTGCAAAAGACAAATGTAATCATGTTAAAATACTTAACAGGCCCTTTAGCTGTGATGATACACCTGCAAACAATGAATATAAAAATATTGTTTTCCTCCTTAAAAAATCATCTGGGGAAGCGGATGTGGCTTAATCGGGAAGCGGATGTGGCTCAATCGATAGGGCTCCAGTTTACCATATGGGAGGCCCTGGGTTTGATTCCCGGGGCCTCCTGGTGAAGGTAAGCCAGCCCACGCGGCGTGGTGAGCTGACACAGCAGGACAACCCAACAGGGGGAGACAAGCAGACACAGAAAAACACACAGCAAATGGACACAGCGAGCACAAGCAGCAGGGGGAGGGGATAAATAAATAAATAAAATCTTTAAAAAAAAAGTCATCTGATCTGATCCCATTTAAAAGTTTAGTTAATATTTGTCTTCTCTATGAATAATTTCAAGAGTATATTGCTAATTACATATAAAATGATAGGCCCCTCACTTAAACATTGTTTTATTCACACTTGATTTTATGTTTTTATTGTTTCTTTTTCCTATACCCACTTATTGCACAAGGTATCTCAAACCCCAAGCAGCAGCCATCTGGCTTGTTTTACATAACTCTCTAAGCCCATTCAAGTGGCAATATACCAGTGAAGAATAAAAAAATATATATATTGGATGGAGCCCAGGAACTGTGCCCAAAATAGCTTTTTAAAAGTCATTGAGCATAACAGTGGGAATAATAGGGAGGTCATAAGCAGCAGCTGCTCGGGAGCACTGGGATAATTCTCCCATCATCATGCCGCAGGTACGGTCCAGAAAGCAAAGCTCTTAGTGCCTTCACTTTCTCCTTTAGCTCTCATGCCTGTCTATCACTCACATCTCAACAGCTGACAAGCACCTGGGATTCAATTCCTGCTGGATTTCATAAGTTCACATTAATTTTGATAATTTCCCAATTGTAACAGTGAGAACCTTCCTCCAATTTGGGTGAGCAGCTTTAATATTTCATTACATATTCATGTATCACCCCATGTTATTTTTAGTTCCTAATGGAGAGAGCAGACAAGGCTTCACAAAAGATTAGTAGGAACCCTACAAATAGCTTTTCACTGTTCTAGTAGATTGGTTAGGTTTTTTTTGTTTTGTTTTTTCCCTTTTCCTGAAAGGGCAAGCAGGAATTCCCTTCAAAGAAGAAATATTTGGTAGTCAACAAAAGAGAATCTTCCTGAGACCACTAGGGATCCCCTGATACATTAAGAATGTCTAATTTTGTGTCCCCCAAGACAGCCTACCACAATGTCCCTGTTTGGCTATCATAAGGATCCAGCTAATCTTTACATTGTGACTCTTTCCTTCCAATTCTTCCCATTTATATTATTTACAGATTATGTCTTGTTTCCTTATTTCCACATTTCTTTCAGTGAGATATCAAGACCCCATTGGGAAAGAGATACACCTTAAAAAATAAACAAAACCCCACAGATACAGCACAGTTTACTCCTTTTCAATTCCAAATCTCTTGTTCACACTATATTGGTATCTTGCAGCTTTTGTATTTACTGTGCTGATTTGTAAAAATAATTTTTGATTCCATTTCCCTTATACACCCAGATTTTTATAAGATTGCATAGCATGTAACATAGTGAAAAATCCAACATACTAGAAAATATTTTTAGAATGGAGACATTCTACAAATGACAGATTTTTTTTTTTTTTTTTTTTCATTTTAGGGCTTATGAAAAATGGATTTGGAACTTATAAAAAATGTATCCGGAACATCTGAGTGCAAGATTTTTGATTGGCTTTTAGAATTCTGATCTATGATTTAAAAGCAATCCTTTCCTTTCTGAAAGTGGCCATGCTGAATTGATTTTTAAGGAGAAAGAAAGGGTATAATTTGGATTTTGAACCCTTTCCTCAGGTCTTAGATTGTTTTCACTTATGCTGACTTCTTTTGTACCTATTGCGTCCTAATAGGAAAGGGAAACGTTATCAAAACTCCTTTACAAGGGCTCACTGTAGGAAAAGCTATAAATTAACTTCATTTTTCTTTGTTTCGTTTCACTATTTTTAGTTTCAGATCTCCTATTACAGACCCCACTGCTTTATAGCTAACACTCTTTTTTTCTATCTTGTTGGAAGAGTTTTTTTTATCTTACAGCATCATTTCAAGGGAAAATTTGCCTTTATTTGTTTATTTTTCAGAGTAAGGAGAAGAAATAATCAACCTAAATGAATGAATCACTAATGGTAGATTTTCAAGTGTTGATGAAATATATGTCTGGAATATTTAACTGGGAATTTTCAAGTCTTTGAAAATGCAAAGAAGCGTAGGGAGAACCCCATGTTGTTTTTCTTAAGAAAAATCAAAGGTCTGAATATTAAATCACTACTAACCCAAATAAAAAATCTTGGCCCTCAAACTCTGAAAGTAATTCTCTCTCACTTCTTAGTTCTATGATGGTTGCATCAACTTCTGCTTTCTAGTTTTTAAGTCAGATAATGGAGTAAAAAGCTAATTGTATGAAAAGATGACTACACTGAAAAATAAAAAATCCAAGTCTAGTTTGTTTTGCCACTATCTAGTTTCCTGATTTCTACAAAGTAATTGTGCCTTTCTGAATATAATTTTCCTTCTCTAAAATAGGGATGTCCAAGCAGTTCATTTTTAAATAGCTCTTCAATGCTCTGCTTGGGTTTGAATTTAGACTCTATCACTCTACTCGCTGTATGGCCTTGCATCAGCTATATAATCTGTCTAAACTTTAGTCTCCTCTTCTATAAAATGAAGATCATTGCAGTTCCTGCTGGAAGGAATTATATCAGATGAGGTAAGCACCTACTGTTGTTAGCTACCTCAGGGCTATGTTAAAATTATCACAGGTACATTAAAAGTGAGCATAACTAAAATATATAAACAATATAATCCTTAAATATTTGTGTAATTGCTAACATTTATCAAGTACTTATTATGTGCCAAACATTAAGTCCTTTATTTATAAATCTTATGTGACCCTCACCCATAAGGAAACTAGAGCTTA
This sequence comes from Cabassous unicinctus, assembly GCA_029593785.1. Lineage (NCBI taxonomy): Eukaryota > Metazoa > Chordata > Mammalia > Cingulata > Chlamyphoridae > Cabassous > Cabassous unicinctus. The sequence continues at coordinate 3,037 of JAQZBX010018384.1, read as the reverse complement.
GATAAGTAGAGTCACACACGTAAAAAAAAAAAAAAAAAGGAGTGGAAATGGCATATGAATGTACACAGTTTTTTTCCAGGAGACCTCTATTTTAATCACTGTCAGATACTGCTTTCCATTCTTGAATTGAAACCACAATTTGTTACTCCTTTCAAAATCATATATGAAGGATGAAGTTTCTTGAGAAGCTCAGAAACTTAGAGTTAGCCTGAAATTCACCTAAAGCTAGATGAAATAAGTGTTGAAAGGCCTGTAAGAGCACCACAGAAAACTATATCAACAGAGAGAGAGACGGAAGCAGGAGTGGCTCAGTCGATAGAGCCCCCGTTTACCATATGGGAGGCCCCGGGTTCGCTTCCCAGGGCCTCCTTGTGAGGGCAGGCCGGCCCACGCAGCCTAGTGGGCTGATGCAGCAAGCCCTCACAACAGGAAGCAGGTGTGGCTCAACCGATAGAGCCCCCGTTTACCATGTGTGAGGCCCCGGGTTCGCTTCCCAGGGCATCCTTGTGAGGGCAGGCCAGCCCGCGTGGCGCGAGGGGCTGATGCAGCAGGACCTCACAGCAAGGGGAAGATAAGCAGACACAGAGAAGACACACAGCGAATGGACATAGCAAGCACAAGCAGCAAGGGGGGGATAAATAAATAAATAAATAAATAAATCTTTTTAAAAAAAACAGAGAGAGAGAGAGAGAGAAAAGAAGAATCTTCATGTCAAATGTAAGAAGTGAGAGTTTTTACCACATTGATTCCCAGGAAATTATGATATTTGAAATTGGTACATTTAAATCCCCACATTCTCATCACACTGCATCACTACACACCACTGGTAAAAGATATCAGTGTTTCATTCCTCCACATTAGATTAATGGCCTTACTTTAGAGAAATGATTTTCAGCTATTTTAGACTATATGCCCTTCATTTGGGATGCAATTTATATTCATTCTCTCACAGTCATCATTCACTAATATCAAGGATTGATGGGCTTAAAAAAGACTAGCTTTTCATTAGTTCTGTTTTGTAAGGCACTAATTTTCATAGCATTTGATCATTTTACTTCCAGTTGCTCAAAAGAACTTTGTGTCCCATAATCATTCTTTGATAATCTATTATAAACAATTTCTTAATAGCCTGAAAGTGTTGATGTAACTTTCTCACATCAGGAAAAACATATAGAAAAATAAAATAAGTCCAAGAAATGAGCTTTTTAGACATCTTTTTATACCAAGTGTTGTGTTAGACCTAAGAGGATACAAAGATTTCACTAACTTCTCTCAAGGAGTTTATGAGCTAGTGTAAGAAAAATATGTGCAAGCATTAAATACCCATGCTAGACAGGGGGACATAAAAGACATACTAGTAAGATAAATTAATGCTGAATAGGGGGAAGCGGGTGTGGCTCAGTGGATAGAGCCCCCGTTTACCATATGGGAGGCCCGGGTTCGCGTCCCAAGGCCTCCTTGTGAGGGCACGCCGGCCTGAGCAGTGCGGTGGGCTGATGCAGCAACCTCACGGGGGGAAGCGGGTGTGGCTCCTTGTGAGGGCAGGCCGGCTCGCGCGGCGCCGTGGGCTGATGCGGCAAGACCTCACAGCAAGGGGGAGATAAGCAGACACAGAGAAGACACGCAGCGAATGGACACAGCAGCACAAGCAGCAAGGGGGGGATAAATAAAAATAAAATAAATAAATCTTTAAAAAAAAAAAAATGCTGAATAGGCTGGCTCAGAGAAGAAGGAAACATTTCACTTAGAACGTGATACATTCAAAGGATTAGAATAGTGAAGAATTAGATGGGGGTGGAGTTTGGAAAAGGAAGTTTGCCAGAACTAGGAGAAATTGAGCTTCTATCAATATGGTGAATTACTTTCTCAAATAGAAATTCAGTTTCACATCAAGCATTGCTTTAAATTCCATGCTTATCATTACTCATCTAAGATCCATTAAGATGCCATAATAAAAATGTCTTATTTGGTCTAACACACGAAAAAGTGGATGCACCTAACTTTAGATATCTTTCTTGTTCATTTCTTCATCAAATTTCATAATTTCTTGGCTTTGTTTTGTTTTTGTTTTATTTTTCCCTACTTCATAGGTATTTTATATTCCCAAATACTCTGATATATAGTTATAATAGATCATATTGGAATTATTAGATCCCCAAATTATTTAAAATATTAGAACTTAAGTAAAATGTTGTTGACTATAAAATTTATAGATCCGTATCATGATAATCCTCTAACAACTGTTAAACCCCAAATTTCAAGTCCTTTCTAAACATTGCCACTGGTTTAAATTCATTCAGAAGAGTAGTGTTTTATGTAGGGTGAGATTCTGTGTCAAAAATTATCTATAGCCTAAACAATCTTTAAAAGTAAGCCTACTTGGGGAGCGGAGGTGGCTCAAGTGATTGAGCGCCTGCTTCCCACATGGGAGGTCTCGGATTTGGTTACCGATGCCTCCTGAAAAAAAACAAATGAAAAAAACAACTCAGGGAAGCCTATGTGGCTCATTGGTTCAGCGCCAGCTTCTCACATACGAGCTCCCAAGTTCAATCCCCAGTCCCCTGTACCTAAAAAAAAAAAAATAGTAAGCCTACTTGGCTTATACCTACTTGGGAGTGGGTATAGTTCAGTGGTTGAGTGCCTGCTTCACGTGTATGAGGTCCTGGGTTCAATCCCCAGTACCTCCTAAAAAATTAAAATTAAAAAAAAAGTTGTCTATCATAAAATTCAGTAGACTGATTTTTCCTGTCTCTTAGTAAATCTAACACAACAGTGAAACACATCACTATTCTTTTTTTTTTCTTTTTCTTTTTAAAGATTTATTTATTTATTTAATTATCCCCCCCTTGCTGCTTATGTTCGCTGTGTCCATTTGCTGTGTGCTTCTTCTGTGTCTGCTTATCTTCCCCTTGCTGTGAGGTCCCACTGCATCAGCCCACCGCGCAGCGCAGGCTGGCCTGCCCTCACAAGGAGGCCCCGGGAAGCGAACCCGGGGCCTCCCATATGGTAAACGGGAGCTCCATCAATTGAGCCACAC
>JAQZBX010018383.1:0-34686 GCA_029593785.1 Cabassous unicinctus | reverse complement strand
CTCTTAATGTAACTAAAAGTGCATGGTCTATCAGTATGTTTAAGTACATTTTATAAAAGAATATAAAAAGTTTTTTTTTTTTCAGAATGACAGTAACATCTGTGAAATATGAATTATTCATGCAAGTTCTGTGTTGCTCTATAAAAATAGTTTCTCTCCCTAAACTTTAAAAATTCTAAAAAGATTAGCATTCCAGTCAGAAATCCACTAAAAAGTGGGAATCACACTGCTTTGGTTACCTCACACTCCAAATATGGGCTTTACAAAACTGCCAAGGGGAACAGGCAAATTTGAGCCCTGCCCCCAGCCTTATGTCGCACATAGTAACAAATAGGAAATGCATGTTCTATAAGTGAAATTAAGAAAAAAACTTAGAGGATAATTATCTAGTCAAAATACATTATACTATAAACTTGGACCTCCTTTTTTTTTTTTTTTCCTGGTGGAAGAGAGGAAAAAATTTTGTTGTGCCCAAAGCTTTGCTCTTGATATTACCTATTGTGTATTTATGTAGGAATTAAGGTATATATCTTTATAACCAAACCCATTCCTTCTTTCTATTTTTCAGGGGTATTTTTTCCTTAGCCTTTCTAATAACACAGGCCACACCAAGGGGGATACTGGAAGCTTCTCTGTGTCCATTGTTTGGACAGATAACCTCTGTCCAAAGATTACAACTGGTGACAGATAACCTCACCAGTTCATCTTTGAAGGCCTCTGTTTAGGAATAGCTAACCTATATTGTTCCTTCATTCATTAGTAGACATGGCTCTAGTTGTGTCAGTGGTACAAGTTCTGGACCCAGAAAATACTAAAGGCAAAGGTTAGAATCAGCCTTATTTTTTTTACTTTGGTTGTTGGGAGGAATCTGTTGAAATAACAATAGAAGAGATACCTGTTTTCTTCTCTGTAATATACTGTTTTAATAAATCACACTCTTTTTCCTTGCAACCTAAACTTTAGTTATATACACATTGATGTTTTAACACTTATCCAGAATATCCCTTGTTCTAAAATAGCTATTAAATGAAATAAAAAGAAATTGGTAACCTCTGTAAAGGATACCTGTATATTCTGGAAACTCTAATATCATCTTAGGCTTGGAAACACATTACTCTGTGAAATCTACTGCTCCAAAATAGGGGATAAAAATTTTTCTTTATAGCAAGAGAGCATCTTTTTTCTTTAAAGCAGAGATTCTCAAATGTTAGCATGTATCATAATCACATGCAGGGCTTGTTCAAACACAGGTTTCTGAACCCCATCCCAAAGTTTCTGATTCATTTCTGGGATAAGACCTGGGAATTTCCATCTCTTCCAAGTTTCCAGCTGCTGGTACAGGGACCACACCTTGAGAAGAACCACTGCTTTAGAGAAAGAGACAAAACCAGGGATAAAAATATTGCAGTTAGATTATCACCAAGTATAGATTCCACTACATGCCTAAATCAATAGTTTTTGTAGTTAAGAAGCACGAAAATGAAAGGTTGGTGAAGTTCAATTGCTCTTAAGGAGTTTCTCCTGACTTTGGCAGGAAATTCATATATATGTTGGTGCTGTTAATATGTGTGAAAATAACTTGGTTACTTTTCTCAAAATGACTAGTTGGACATTTTAATGTCATAAAAGTTGACAGATGGCAAATGCTGTGAGATAAATGCTTGTTAAAAGCTATGATACAAATTATTACAGCATGGTTATTGGAAATTTATATACCCTGGAGACCTTTCAAGGAAATAAAACCATTTAATCAGTGATTTTCTTTCAGAACTAATGAACCTTTTCTTTATAGTCATAAACCCCAGGTTATAAAAGATCTTAAAAGAAGGTTTATATTATCATTAAGAGATTAAAACAATCTTTATTTGTACTATATGCAGTTAGCTCAATATAAGGTTTATGTTGTATGGAATTCTGACAAATAGCTTCCAACTGATTCTTAAATACTGTAAGAAAGCTTTAGAGTGAAATAAATTAATAATTAAAATTAGGACTTTTTCTATATGCCTAAGTCATTTGGTAAGTCCTAGGACATTATTTAGGTAACCAAACATTACTGATTGACAAAAATTATTTATATTATGTTATAATTTAATGATTGAAATTAAAATAAAATCATATATTATGGATTTACTTAAAACAGATTGATCTTTTTGCCTCTCTGTGTGAGCAAATTCTGAAAGGTATGGTGTTAGACCATTGAGGACTGATGTAAGCCCTTAATATATAACTCTCCTCAATCCTATCTGATTTAAGCCACAGGTTTCTTTATTGTGTCAATGTTGAATGCCAGGTGGATGGACAGGAGCCATGCTCATGGTAATTGAACAGACACTCCTTTTTGAGAATCAGAGAAAGTGTGTAAGAATACCAACTGCATGTTCTCAAATTGTACCTTTTCCTACATCTTTCTAGGAACCTAATTCAGAAAAACAGAATAAGCCTGTCTTTATAGAAATTCTGTTGGTTGCATAGTACTTTGCTTTTGATAACCTTATGAGTTATTGGGAAATGGACCACTAAAATTATTGCTGAATTTCATTTATTTAGTAAGAAGTCAAGAAACTCTCTGAAAAGTTCCAATGACTAAATGTTCAGTAAAATTCCCCAGGGCTCATAGTTTGTAGAGAAGTATTAATATATATTTTATGGATTTTTCTGGAGTCTCTATATAAACTGTGAGATACATGCAGGTCTCACCTCCCCAAACATGGTGCCAATTTTGGTCAGCAGTGTCCTTAATTCATGAAGCATTCCCGAACTCCAACATGATCAATTTAAGCACTTTAAATGGAATTATTTAAATGATACAATTGCAAACAACAAATGTTTATTTAAGGTTCTGTGTTCAGTATGCAGTATGGTTACTACTGAAGGAGTTCTTGGTGTGATTTTAAGTATTGTCCCTCATGATGTAACTCCTTGGCTTGGTGCTTTGGCTCTCCTGGATTCAGTGTCAAGGCCTTAGTGAAAGCTGTTTTGATGGAGTAATGGGGCTGGAAGTCAGATTAGAATGAGTCAAGGAATGTTATTTACCTTGAGGATGGTTGGTTGCCTTCTGAAAACACAACTACTTTCAGAAAATCTTTACCAGGTATATTACCATCCTCTAAACAGTCTGACATAAATAATGTTGGAATGCTTTCCAACTATCCATGTTGGACATTTCTTCAGTCACTTCTTTAATCTGTAAATCTATAAGACTCAGAGATATGACTTTTGAAAAATTGTTGTAATGAGTTCTATATTGTTATCAAAGAAATTATACATTGAAAATTATTTTTTAATTTTCTCAAGAGTCATTTGTTCCTTTCAATTAGTGTAGCACTTTTTGTTGATTTTTTTTTTTTTTTTTTACCTGCTGGTATTTGCTTATCTCAGGTGTTTTTAAAAATGTATATGTCCAATTTCTACAAGACAGTAAACTTAGGAGCAGGTATTCACATACTTCTTTATGGTTTTTAGGATTTGACATAATGCCTTGCACTTATATTATTGGAGGCTGAAAATATACATGTATACTCTTCCTGGATAAGACGTGGGATGGCATCTGTGACTGGTATTTTCCAATAGTAGAAGTTAATATTAATTATAATACAAATATTAATATTGACTGCACTCTCTAGGCGAAGCACTTCCCCTGGTGCTTTGGGTATATTATCTCTTTTGAGCCTCACTTACTCTGTCATTATCGATAACAAACTGAGACACAGAGGCTTGATCACCTTTCCTAGGCCCTTCTTCCTTAGGCAACACTGCCTCTCTTAGTTACCATAACAGTTCTACCTTCACGACTGACCTCAAAGTATACTTTTAAAAATTCCTTTTTCTTTCTGCTCAAAGCTTATTCATGTCCAAATAAACTGACTCTCCTGAAGGAAAAGCCATGCAAAAGGTTTAAGGTAGAAAATTTTCACTTAGCATTTTTGTGAACTGTAAATACTTTAGATCTGAAAAATTACAAAATATGAAAGAAAGTTTGCTCTTGCTTTCAAGGAAACCTAGCCTTAGAAATATCCCTTCTTTAATTTTATCTGCAAAAAAAATGACTTTTGGTTCTCATTTGAGAATAATTTTTCCTGTAAATCTTTATCCTCTGTATTAAAATCAGAATAACCACTTTAATAAGCAAAGTGATCTTTGAAAATACCTATTTCTACAAGTCCCAGGTTCAATCCCCATCCCCTGGTACCACAGGAAAAAAAAATGGACAAATAAAAATACCTATTTGTTTAACAAAAAGAAAAAGCAAACCAGGTCATAGACTAGGTCATATCTCTGGACAGCAGAAACTGAGCAAAATTTGAAGGGTGGGTTCAAAGAAACTCTAAGCCAGCCACAGCGTGCTGATTTTCCTTCACCTTAGGCAATGGAGTCCTTGAGGTCTGGGTTGCCTGATAGTTACAGAGAGAAAGGAAAATGTGATGTCACTGGAGGAAAGAAAGGGCTAGGAACTCCCACATGGCTTCTCAAGAGTATGTGTTCAGGGAGTGCAGTCTGGGTTGGAACAGATTATAGGTGCCACAAAACTACAGCCCAATACTACTATCTTGCACTGAACCTCTTATTATAAAGTGCATTTTCATGTGTTATTTCATCTCATTTTATTGTTACAACTCTGTGGATCATCAATGATTTGGCTCATTTTAGATATAGGGAAAATTGAAGCATGAGAACAGAAGTGAGGTCTCATTACAAATTAGTGATGGGGTCACAAACTGTTGGTCATTAGGTTTGGACATCTTCGTTCCAAACAATCCCCAGCATAGTTCACTGTTTTCCATTAAACTGTCTCTACAACTTCCACCTCTTCTAGAGAGGTACAAGACACTGCTTATCTACTACAAGAATTAGGACCCTGATTTAGACAACATTGGTTTTCTGCTGGTCTACGTTCTCAGATGCTGGGGATAACTAAAAGCATTCCACAAAAGATAGGCAACTAGTAAGTAAAGGGATTTATGTGCACTGTGATGTCTTTTCCATAGTCTAGACTTTTTCATTCAGCCATCCTTTCCCTTAGAGCAATCTTTTAGCAAACACAATTTTTAGCAAATCTCAGGCTTAAATATAATTTCTGTAATATAGTTTGCTGTGTTGCTTTTGATTGTTTTTTCTTATCTATCTCTACATTTGTCTACTTTTTCTTGAAATTTTTTGTGTTTCAACTTTCATGAGGACTCTGGAAACAGTTTCTTTTTGTTTGTTTTCTCTTTCCATTTTATTTTAATGAAAAGTGAGTCCAAATAAGCTGTTCTCTTTGGTATTCTTTTTTTTTTTTTTTAAAGATACTTAGATTACATACATGTTACACAAAAAATATAGGGATTCCCATCTGCCCCACTCTCTATATCTCCCACACCCTCCCACATGAACATCCTTCATTAGTGTGACATATTCATTGCAATTGATAAACGCATCCTGGGGCTTTGCCACTGAGTATGGACCATAGTTCACAGTGTAGTCTATATTCTCTCCCAAACAATTCTGCATGTTATGTGATGATATAAAATGACCCATATCTGTCATTGCAATGTCATTCAGGACGATTCCCAAGTCCTGAAAAAGTCCCCGTATTACACCTGTTTTTCCCTCTCCCTGCCCCCAGAGCCTCCAGTGGTCACTGCCCCCACATCAATGTTGTAATTTCTTCCAATGCTAGAATCACAGTATGTTCCTTTGGTATTCTTAACATCATATTTTACTTAAATTTCCTTTTTTCTATTTTCTCTTGAATTCTTTTTGCTTATTTTCTGCTTACTACTCTTTGGTCTTTGAATACCAGAACTTTTATTTTAAAAGACTATTTTCCTATTTGAAACACAAACATGATTAAGATATTATTTTATTGGCTTACATATTTTCTACAGAGCATTAAATTCAGTTGCAAACTTATGTAGCTATTGGTTATATCCCCAGAATTTTGGAGGTGCATACAGCCACGGTATGCAGTGATATATGTCTTTTTGAGTGCAGTTTCCAATCATTCTCTCTTCTTTGGCCCTAACCTGTTGTCACAAATAATTTGAATTGGGCTGTGAAAAGGAAGAAAGCCTACACAGTTGGCCAGCATGCCCATTACTCTGAATTGCTTCCATATGGCCATAGAGCCATCCTTGGCTCTTGAAGCAAAAACTCATAAAGGAACATTCTGTTCTGTCATGCACACACACACACACACAAAAGTGTACAAAATGCGATCCTTGGTCACAGATTTTTTTAAAAACTTTTTCTTCAGTTTTTTTCCCCAAATATACATACATGGTTCTTTCTTAAAAAGGGTTTTTGTTTTTTCAATTGGGAGAATTGCTATTGTAATATAAATGCTCTTAATTTATAATTAAGGTAGGTGCTTGCATTTGACAGGAATAAAAAGAAGCCAAGTCACTTGTGTTGTCCTTGTGACTCTGAAATCAGCCTATTGGATGATTCCAAGTTTGTAAGACTATCTGTGTTCTTCAGTACTCCAAGTTAAACAAAAGAAATAGGTATGCTTGGAGAAATGATGAGAATTGATGTCTAAAATTGTGCATAAGATGACATTACTATTCCCTATTCCAGTAGAATTCCAACATTAAAATGACTAGTCTGCTAGTATATAACTGAAAAGACATGATATTTTCATTTGCAATAAAACGAAGCAGTTTTTCAGCTCTGGAAATAAAGTAATGCAATTATATTTTGTCTTTATGCTCACTTAACTAGGGACAGATGGTATACAATGGCTGAATCCTAGTTGTCATTTTGTCCTGTAATTTGAATGAATTGTGGCATAGACTTCATCAAATCTGCAATCTTTGGCAGATTTCCCATTTATTTATCACCCTACAAGCCTATCCAACTACAATACTCATACTGCATTTCAAAGGAACTAAATTTGCAGTCAGGTAAAAAGAGTAAAATGGCAAAGATAGCTTTAAAGTTCTTTTAATAGAGAAAGAGTTCACATTTTATGTAAAACTCTTTTTCTCTCCTGAGTTAAGGTAGAGAATAAGCTTCTCTGGCAGTAAATGGTTGAAATACTACTATAGCAGTCTAACTTCTAACTCTTATCTCGGATTTCACAACGCCAGTGTGCACCTTCCACAACAATCCAGAAGATCCCCAAACAGTAATCTTCTGAGACAAAGATCACAAAACAAAACAAAATTGTAAAAGCATGATACTAAAAGTTTGCCAATAGAAAATGACGGGGAGTAATCTTTGTTTTTTTTCATTCACTTATTCAGCAACTATTTGGGTATCCACTATATGCTCTCTAATATTTTCTAGGAATACACTGATAAGGGGGAAAAAGAGCTGAGGAGAGGATGCCTGAGCTGTTCTTTAAAAAAAAAATGAGTTAATGTGCAAATCAGAGGTTAGAGGGGATGAAATGTGCTATAGAAAAACAAAATAGTATATGGAAAAGCTTAAAAGAAATGGGATCTCTGGGAGCTGAAACCTCAAGAGGGGAGCATGGTGTGTGTGAGGCCTGAGAGAGGGAGAGGGGAGAAAGTGAGAGAGAGAGAGTCAGATCCTGCAGGAATTTGTAAGCCTTATTTAGGAATTTTATCTTAAACCCAATGTGGTAGAAGGTGGGATAAACTCAGATTTGGATTTTAAAAATACCACCCTGGGGCAGCTGGAGAACAACTTGGAGGGAGGCCAGTGTGGGTGCAAAGGAAACCATTTGGAGACATTGTAATGATCTACTCAAGATAATAGGTGATGTTAGCTTGGAATAGAGAAGTGGTTGCATGATGGAGAAGGGAGACTCCTTTGAGAGAGATTTATGGCCTTTTTTTTTTTTTTTTGAGCCCGCGGTGATGATAGCATATGGGAGGTCAGGCAATGGGTGGTGTTAAGGATGACTTCTGGATTTTTGTTTGCCTCACTGTGTATAGATGATGGTACAAACCACTGATACAAAGAACAAGGTTTTTGTTTTGGTGTTTGAGATGTGGAATGGGGTGGGGAGGGAGATTGTAAATTGCATTTGAAGTGCCTGTTAGACACTCAAGAGGAGATTTAATGGGAAGTTTGTTCTACAGGTTTGGAGCTCGGAGAATTCTGGAATGAAGATATTTATGAGTAATCTGATTTAAGTGGCTATTAAAACAGAGGACTTCAATGAGACTTTCAAAGCATTGAATTCAGGGATATGTGGTACAGCGTTTGGTTTTAGGGACAATTATTGTATTGAAGAAAATAAGGCAATAAAGAAAATTCGGGCTGTATGTTAAAAAAAAAACAAAAAAAACCCAAAGAAAAATTTACAGTAATAGTACAAAGGATTCTCTTTCTTTAGTGTGAAATTAAAAAATAATAATAATAACAGACTTGGAAGAATTAGAATGAGATTTTGTCAAGTCCAGTGAAATAAAATTTTATTTTATCCTAGACTGACATCATTTTAGCAGTGGTTAAGAGCAAAGCTCTGGAGTCAGACAACCTGCATTTGAATATTGCCTCCATCACCTACTTGCCCTGTGTCCTTGGGCAAATTACTTACATTTTTTGTGCCTCAATATACTTGTCTGTGAAATGGGAATAATAATTGTACATAAAATTTAGTCTTGTGAGGATTGAAAGAAACAATATTCGTAAAGCACTTAGCACAATCCTTGGATAAGTGCTAGTTGCTGTTATTTTTATTATTTTTATTGTGTTAGCTTCAGGGCTGTAGGAAGGCTATTAACTATTTTTGTAGGAAACACTGAACAGATGTTATTGATTCTTTAGGTCCTGAATTACTTTTCTTTCTTGTTTATTAGATTTAATGATTACTAGGAATAAGAGGACAAGAAAATTTAAGTTTCTTTTCACAAGTCAAGAATTATATGAAGAAACAGAGAACAGAGGAGATTGGTATTGCTCAGTAAAACCTGTGGGGGGCCATAAATGTAGCTCAAGTGGTTGAGGACCTCCTTCCCTGGGTTTGGTTCCCGGTCCCTCCTAAAAACAAAGAAACAAACAACAAACAAACAAACAAAACCAACTCAGGGGAGCCAATGTGGTCAGTGGCTGATCACCGGCTTCCAGCCTATGAGGTCCCGGGTTCAATCCCCGGCTCCCGTACCTTAAAAGAAAAAACAAAACAAACAAACAAACAAAAAAACCTATGGGGACAGCTGAAAGAGATCTGGTAACTAATCTGATATAAAAGTAAGGCCAAGAGAGAACCAAAAAATATTATTCAACAATATCAGGGCCTTTTTGAAAGATCAGATTTCTGCAATCTGTCTAACTCAGAAAGGATTCTTGCATCAATGTGAACACAATGTGTTAGAGCTAATGACAGACATTCTAAAGGTCATGGATTCATTCATTGTTCATGTTCATAACTCACTTACCAGCTGTAGAGACTTTAGAGGCAACCTTTCTTTCCCTTCTTTCTTCTAATGTGTCATTGCCTAATAATAAACAGCTTGAATTTTGGAGCAAGGTTGCCCATACCACATCTTCCTTAACAGTTTCTTTGACATTCTTCTTATTTTCTGAAGTTGCTTGTGAAACTTTCAACCTTCATGCTTTATGTTTTCGCAAAATTGTAGAGGCAGTAAGATTGTGTAAGTATTTTAACTATTTTAAAGAAAAGTATCCTCTGGATGAACTGTTAAATATTTTGCTTTTATTTAGGGGGATGAATCCCTTACATTCTCCACATAATATGCTGTCCTCTAAATTACTCTGGTTTGGAACTAGCAGGGGGTGTTAGTCCAGAGTGGTCAAGTGTATTAACCAAGGTCATGTTGGTGACCCCTGTTTTCTGATATCTCATTAAATACTCCATATGTTCTGATTATCTGTTTGTCTCTCTGTTGTCAATATCTGTCAATCTATTTATCATCTATCTCTATCTTAATGTCACAAATAATATAACTAACATACTCCTATCCTAAACAATTGAAATAATGCAAAAGTATACAGAACAAAAATTAAAACCCCCTTTCCAACTTCCAACTCCCATGCCCTTCTTCAGACATAATCAGTTTTGTAGATCCTTTCTATTACATTAAATTCTTTTTATACTGCATTATAGTGCTTCATAAGTGATTTTTTGTTGTTCCTTAATATAATTTTCCAGATATGTTTAGCTAACATCCCAAAAAGGGCAAGGAAAATTACTGACTATATTTCATTATTCCTTTCTACATAATTTACATATAGATCAGGCATTGGGTTTTTTTTTGTTTGTTTTATAGAGAGGAAACTGAGATTTAGGTAATTACCCATGGACCCACAGTGATTTTGTTTATAGCCCAAACATCAATTAATTACTAATCTCTGTTAGGAGATGAAAATTCACATCTGCATTAAGTCAATTCTTTTTCAAGTGTTATTCTTGCCAATATCTTTAGTATACAATTTCCCTTCCTTAATGTGAAGGTATGCAGTGTCAAATAATTGAGGAAACCTGGCAAATATGAATTTGTAGGCAAATACATTACTCTGTTAACTATAGCACCTATTCATGTGGTACATTTGGAGTCTTCTGATTATTTCTACTCTTTAAGTTTTTTCTACTCTTAAAGCAATGACATAATAAAAGATTTTAGGAGATTAAAAAAGCCCGGGATCCCTTTTGACCTTGCCTGAGGTAGGCAGCAGAGTGAAGTGGTTAAGAACATACCCTGAAGTCAGGTGGCCAAATCCCAAAATTCAACGCTCATCTCTTCTACTTTCTACCCATGTAACTGCCCCTCATTTTCCTCATCTGTAAAAAGAGGTTCATAATAATAGTGCCTCCCACATAGGGTTATCATTAGAATTAATTTAGTTAATCTATGTACAACACTTAGAATGATGCCTGGCAATTGTAAGGGCTCAGTGACTCTTTAGTATCATTATCACCAAATTTAGTTATAGTACATCAGTGATGGTCGGTCTTTGTGCATGCCCGTTGCTGACTATTCTTAGCAGAGTGAAGAACAAAACAAAGTCAGTTAGTTAATTGATGGAGGATAAGGGAATGCTGTTAAAAGTGAAATCTATAGGACTGACTTTTTTCACTTCCTTCTTGGAACCCTGTCACTTTGGTTGCATGAAATTGCATTATGTTACACACCGATGCTTATAGAGCTTTAAGCAATTTAATAGTCAGGATATTTAGATTGTACACATCGATCCCCTAGAGACACTTATAGTCTCAGATCAATGGAAAAAAGAATGAGAATTAACAGAGATCCTGGATGGTAAAAATTGAAGTAAAACTATCAAAATGTGGTTTTAACCAAATATTATTTTTGAAAAATCACTTTTGGAGGGTAATTCCAAATGTATAAAATTCTAAATATAATACAGTAATCATAAAAAAGTACTGTGTTTGCATATGCTTATGGTATAAGAGGGAAAAAGATTTTTGAAGAGTCTCAGGTGGAGTATTGGGATACCTTAGTTAGAACAAGGTATCCCTAAGGCTGATGGCACAAATTTAAAGTTTTGGAGAAACAACTTTAAATTGCTGTGTAAAAAATTTCCAGTCCTCTTGATCTAAATGGGTTGGCATTCTTTAAATACATAGAAAGTTCAATGCTGCACCTAATATTTTGGCAGATTCTTACTATCTGAGCAAATCCTTACTATCTGGCCAGCTGCCTCACAAATAAGTCATGAGAAGCACTGATTGGTAGTATTTTTATGACTCAGTATAGTCCTCCACTATAATGTTTATTTTTGCATCTAAAATTTTAAACATTTTAAATGTTGCCTTTAAATATGTATTTAAATTAATAAACCATTTAAATTTTAATAACATTTAATATTTTTTTTAGCCAATTAGGAATATCAGAGTACTTCCAGAAGAAATATACCTAAAACTACTGTAAACATCAGGCTTACCTATACAATGTTACAATGTTAGAAACATTCACATTAAAACCAGTAACAGGGAAGCGGGTGTGGCTCAGTGGATAGAGCCCCCATTTACCATATGGGAGGCCCGGGTTCGAGTCCCGAGGCCTCCTTGTGAGGGCACCCCGGCCTGAGCGGTGCGGTGGGCTGATGCAGCAACCTCACGGCAGGAAGCGGGTGTGGCGCAATGGATAGCGCACCCGTTTACCATATGAGAGGCCCCGGGTTCGCTTTCCCGGCGCCTCCTTGTGAGGGCAGGCCTGCTGGCGCGGTGCCCTGGGCTGATGCGGCAAGACCTCACAGCAAGGGGTAGATAAGCAGACACAGAGAAGACACGCAGCGAATGGACACAGCAGCACAAGCAGCAAGGGGGGATAAATAAATAAAAAAATAAAATAAAATAAAAAATAAAAAAAAATAAAACCAGTAACAAGAAAAGGATTCTTGTTGTTAGTGATAATATTCAACATTGTCCTCAAGCTTTAGCCAATGCAATGAAAAGAGAAAAATAAGAATATGAATGAGAATGCAAAAGACAAAATTGTTGTTGTACACAGGAGATATGATTACTCATCTAACCAATCCAATGGCATCTACAAAACAATTATTCAAATATTTTTACATTCACTAATTTGTTAACAGCCCACTACCTGCATAATTCTATACCATGCATCATAGATTTGTCTTTTCATGGTATTTGGCTCAGATTTTATTTAGCCTGAAGTTTGAAATTATTGTCTTAAAAAGTTAACACTAGAATAGTTGAATTCATAAGTTTCATGTCTGAGAAAATTAGATTGGGACTTTAAATAGCCTATATGAAATTAGATTTGTGAAGCACAGATTAAAGCATTCCAAATTATTGGGAAATATTTTGTTTGATAATTTTTTAAAGGTCACAAAATCATGTTGTGAAAGTACACATTTTTTCACTTGCAAACAGCTGCCCATTAAAATGAATTGTGGATTTTCAGGAATTGAAACACTTGAACCAACATGGCACCTAAAGACATTCATTAACTATCTGATTGTCCAAGAGGCTCTCCTGCATGCTATCAGAGCATAACTTGGTACAGTCCTCTGCCCTTTAACATTTTAAGTTTAAGTGACACATTGACATGATAACACAAGTAGATGGAAGCATAAATAGCAGAAAAAATGTTGACATTAAAATGCAAAACAACATAGATGTATCTTTTCAGTGGAGAGCAAAATAAAGACATCACTAAATGGAGATAAACGTAAGAGCATGGCAAATTCCACTCTATTTCTGAATAAGAGAGAGAAACCATGAAATATGTTCAATTAATCCAAAAGAATGCAATGAAATATGTTTGATTAATCCAAGAATACTACACATAGAGATGTAGACTTCTTGCGAGGCTGTCTGGTCTAGTGGTTAAGAACCTGTGTTCTACCACTTACTGTTTGTGTGCTCTTAGGCTGGTTGCCTAACCTCTCAATGACTCCATTTCCTCATTTGAAAAAGTAGGGATAATAATAGTGTTTACTATATAGCATTGATACAAAGATTAAACGGATTCATATTTATGAATTGTTTGGAACAGTGTCTGGCGCATATAAGTGAAATATAAATGTTAGCTATTATCCTAATGATCCAACCTATTTATGTGCTTAAATTACTGAAGGAGGAGGAGGGGGAAGAAGAAGCCAACAGTTTGGAATATGAATTGAGGAGAATTTCATCTGTTATTTTGGTTAATTGTCCATTGGAGCTGAGAGACCATTATTATTTGGGGGTAGGGGTAGAGAAAAGATTCTAAAGAAGTTTCCTCTTTAATGGCTAGCAACCTATAACATTTCTTGGTATAACATAGGTTTGGATCAAAGGACATTAAACTATATGATTAGAAAAGCTCTTACTGAAAACAGCGAGAGGAAAATGACTTTATTTATTGAGCACATACTGTATGCCAAGGACCATACTGGCCACTGTATGTTGGGGATACAATAAAACAGTCTCTGTTTTATTAGTTTTTGTTATTTAAAACAACCAGGCTAAAAAAACCACTTTTCTGTCTTGTGTTATCTTTACCTAATAATTAATTTTTCTATTTTCTCTTATTTTAGCATAACTTACATTTTTATCCCTGTATATATTTAGAAAATTTACTTAAATATGATTAAATAAGGGCAGAAGCTATTCCTTGTCTCTCCTTACACATGATAAACCCATTTTGAAGGCAGAAAACAAAGGACTGCTTCTAGTCTTTCAATTACTAAATCAGTTTACTCTCCCTGCATTCTTTTTGGTATATTTCAAGTCTCAGTATATATGTATCTACCACCTTACATGAGGAGCAAGCAGTTTCTGGCAAAAGTAGATCATTACTAATAATTTTCATAATCTCTCAAATTACTGAATAGGTGACCAAAACAGTATAAATCTCTGTAAGCCATTCACCAATTTGTCTGATTTTATAGCTGGGAACTGTTTGACGCCAAGCTACGCAATCCATCAGCCTGAGATCCATCTCAGACAATAAAAGCCTTCTCAACGCTTGTGCATAATGCAGTTTATAACACCAGGAAGGGGAAGCACTATCTAATGATAGATAAAACTCTAATTTTAGATGTTTAAAGGTGCTTACATCTAAAGAACATGTCTCTGGCCTGAGATGAATTGATAAATTTTCACCTGCCACAGCCAAAGGAAGGAAAAAAATTCTCTAGAATGCTGATGACAATGCCTTAGGTCATAAGCATTAGTCCTGTTAAGGCATCATCATTGAAACACACTAATAATCATCATCTCAGCAGCTATGACAATTGTTGTTTTGGGTAGGCATGCTCCAGAAAACACATTAGCCTACTTCATTGTTTCTGGATGCGTTCTGAAGCCAATTCATCCAGGCAGGAAAATCAGAATCTTTTGCTTTAAAAATCTGACTTTTAATGGGAGGATAGGGAGTGGGTGCAGCATACGTAAGTCCTTTTCTGGATGAGGTTTGAGGAGTGTACTGGGTGGAATAGCATTCTGCGTAAAGTAATGACCACCTGGAACTTCAGAATGTGAGCCTACTTGGAAATGGGGTCTTTGCAGATGTAATTAGTTAAATTATGATGAGGCCATGTATGATTTGGGTGGGCTCTAAATCCACTATGACTGTATCCTTGCAAGAGAGAAATTCAGACAGACAGACACAAAGGAAAGATGGCCATGTGAATACAGAGGCAGAGACTAGAGTTGATGCCACAAGTCAAGGGACATCTGGGGATACCAGAAGCTGGATGAAGCAAAGAAGGATCTTCCCCTAAAGGCTTCAGAGAGAGCATGAACCTTGATTCCAGATTTCTGTCCTCCAGAATTTGGGGAGTTTAATAAACTTCTGTTGTTTTAAGGCACCGAGTTTGTGGTACTTTGCCGTAGCAGCTCTGGGAAACTACTACAAGGGATAACACATTCCCTTAGTGTCCAAATTGTGGCTTTTAAACTTTGGGATTCAGAACTCCATGATCTTTTAAGCAGATCAAACACACTTTTTGAAAGTAAGTTTTCCGTACATGCCTCTGGGTAAATGCGAGGGCAGCCTCTATCTCAGTAAGGATATATCACATTCTACAGTTTTCTTGAGTGATGTGAATAACTTTGCTACCTCATGTGTTAGGCAGGGTTCATTAACCATGCATGGAAGCTCATCCTCCATTTGATGGTGAGTATCCCTGAGAGAACTTTCCAAGGAACAATCTCAGGCACATTTAGACAACCAATTCCTGTGTGTTCTGTGTTCCTTGCATGAAATCACCATTGTCTACATAGCAGACAAATGCCAAGTTCCTTTTCTCAGAAATATAAGAACTCTCATCATCTATCAATTTTTCCTTCTTTCTATGACAACCAAAATCCAAGTGGTCAATTATTGTACCTAATTCATTCTGAGTTCTGCTTATTACCACTAGATGTCTGCAACTAAAGGTTATTTAGATCTGCCTTTACAGCCCTACCTTGACTATAGGAATATATTTTAACTATATACATATAAAATGTTTTACATAGCCTTAAATGCTTTATGAATATATTTCAAGGTATAAATTATAAATACCCCAAAGGACACTAAGCCTAAGTAAGTGACTGAATGATTTCACATATTTATGAGAGTTTTTGGATCTTTATATTGTTAATATTCATTCTTTGAGGTTATGTTTTTAACAAATTGTAGACTAGAGTGTGTTAAGAAGCTGCTAAATATTGAATATATCACTTGGGGCTGCTTATTTTAATGGGTCTATTTCCCTTCTTGGTCTCAGCACTGCCTGAGAGCACTGCCTGCTCTAACTCTCTAGAAACTTTAAAAAGAGCTTGGATAAGGTTAAGTCAGCACAGACAAAAATCCATACTTATTAAGACTTAAATTTCTCAGGTGCTCAAACGTTAGTGAACCTGTTCATATCCCCAGGTGTTGTCCCAATTTTTATTGGTAGGATATGTGTAACGTGATTTGCAATGAGACCTTGGTTTTATTAAATATTGCTAATATCAGAAAAAGAATAACAATAAGCATTGTAATTCTGACCACTGTTTGAGTGTCTGAGAAAACTTACAGCAAATATTTTAGAATCAAAAGAAATAAAACTTTTACTTTAGAAAATTAAGAAAAAATGCTTGAATCCCAAAGAGTGTATCTGTATGTTTGTGTGTCTGCATGCCTCAGCTTCCTGTTTTACTTTTTGAATTGGCATGCAAAATACTTTATTTTTTCAACAGTAATCATTAAAAGGCAAAAATGATTGGCATTGCTGAATGAAGCAATAATTTTATTTCATTAAAACTTTAGCCATTCTGAATGTGTGTTTCAGGTAATTAAGAATGCTGTACTATTATCTTATATATTTATTAGCAAAGCCAAGGCTACCACTTATAGTTGTTGACAGGGCTATAAGAAATGTGGCTTCAGATGTGATGGTGCAAAAGAACTATATAGTGTTTTGATGTTAGATGTGTTTTCAAAGGTTTGGAGGAATATTTTGTTTTCTTGAAAGACAACTGGGGAGAAATAAGAAACCTATTTAATACTCATTCATTAAAAAATATATTTTGGGATATAAAATACAAAATAAGAAAAAGAGTTACCACTGATTCTGAGTATTTTTATCTAAGAAGTCAAAATTCTTTGATCTTTATTATTTTTAATCAATTTCAGAATAATAAAAGTATAGCCAATTAAAGTAGTACTATGACTAAATTTAAATAATTATTTCAGTTTTATGACTTTCATTCTGTTGGGAAAAATCAAAGCACCCTATGGTGAGTGTTAATGAGTCAATTTTCTCAGTGTCATAGGGACCTAGATATAGAATTTGATATTTTTGCTTTTGGAGGTGACACAGTTCCTCTTGCTTCTATGTTACTGGGTCCTTTATGAAGTTGCTCAATGACACATATTTTTAGCACATGCAGCATGCCAAGCAAATTGTATCACATACTAAAGATCTGAATTTAGTAATCTATGTTAGCAATCTTAAGGTCTAGAAAAATTTCCTTAAGAGAATGTACCAGAATATTAATTTCCACCCAACTTTAATGTTCAAACATTCATTTATTTTAAGTTAAAGATTCATCTCAGATGTTCAAATGTTTTAATTATCTCTATAAGGATTTTTCAGGATGCAACATCTGCAAAATTTTAATTTTAGTTTTTATCATTAAAATTTATTTATTACATAGACTATAGATTATTATCAAATGTTAAAGTGTTATACTGAGAGAAGATTTAATCCAGGAATAAATCTTCTCTATTGACAGCTTAAATAATAGTTACCAGGAAAGTATGGGCAAAAATAACAATGGGAGAAAACATACCACTGAATACCTTATTTGTATTTGCCACTCACAAAGGAAACAATCTATAATCTCTTCACTTGCAAGACAAATTTTACTTTCCTACTGAAAATTATTTACCTACCTTTTTGTAATTAAACCTCATTTTTGAAAATATATTTTATATATTTTTCTGTAGCTGTGTTTCAAGTCACTGAATTTGTCCACAATAATATTTAATTATGATTTTCATAATTTTAGTTCTGTGGTACTCTTTATGACAATTCAGATTTCCTAGAAAATACTTTATTTTAAACTAATAGAAGTAGGATAAGGTATATTGTGATATATATATTTATAGCAATTGGGATTATTTCAATTGTAAATAAGAAAAAAAAACTCACTTCATGCTTGGTTAAATTAAATTTAAAAAAAAAATAAATTATTAGCTTTCAAAAATAGAAAGTTCAAATGGATACAGTGAGCTCTAGGCCTGGTGCCTTCCCTCCGCCCCTCCACTAGTTCCTCATTTACAGCCAAGGACTTCTGCAATGCCAGCTTCTTTCTAAGGCTGGCTTCCCTCATGGGCCTAAAATGGCTGCCTGCAAGAATTGAATCCACACTCTTTCTTCAGATTCAGAAAAAAGGGAGCATGTCTGTCTTAAATATTTCCACAAGGGAATCCTGAATTTGACTGATTGGGCCCACATAATTCTCTTGCCCAAATTTGAATCAGTCGTTGTATTCAAGAGAATGGAATGCATTGATTGGCTTAGGTCTTCTGGTGTCAAGCCTGCAACTAGAACATGAGTTCTATAAGACCTTTGTGGGGAAACATAGCTATCCTAATGAAAACCAGGGTACTTTAAAGAAAGTAGAGGCATCCTGGCTAGGTATCAATAAATAACCATTACCATATCTTGTGTATTCCATTTAAAAATTCATTTCTCAATTTTTAAATTTAATTTGCTTTTTTTAAAAACTTATTTGCTTTCTCTTTTTTTTCAAATCCAAGGGCATAAACAATATAGTTATTCAGTCACAGTTTATTAGGTACTTTAATCAGGTAAGTATTTATTTTTGTAAATTGAAACATGGAGATAAATATTTTCAGCATTATGGAGTTATTTGAGAGTAAATAAAGCATCACCAGCCACCTCAAGTCCTTTGTAGAATGAGATAATGGTAAGCCATGAGTTAAATTTAAATTTTAAACTGGGGTAAAAGAGAAAAGCACAAATCTCAATTATTTATACTTGTCAGGAACTGAAGGAAATCAGCAGCTATTTATTAGACGCTTACTGTATATAAGTACAGTGCTGATTTGTTGTGGAATATCCCAAAGAAGTGTCAGGCAAGAAGCTCTTTTTAAGAAGTGTACAAGCTACATGCAAAATTAAGATGAATCACAAGAAATAAAAGCAATCAACAGAACACTATATATGATGCAGGACTAAATAGAATGGAACAGACTATATTAGAAAGAAAGGTCAGAATTAGCTAGACTAAGTTCATGGAAAGCTTCATGGGGGACTCAAGCGAGACATTAAAGAATGGAGAAGCCCTGTATCCATCATTGTCATGTAGAACAATTCCAATGTCCCAAAAATGCCCCTTGTTATACCTATATTCTTTCCTCTCCCTCCCCACAGAACCTCTGGTGGCCACAGCCTTTGTATCAATGTTACAAGTTCTTCCATTGCCAGAATAATAATAAGTCTATAATAAAATAATAATAAGTCTACTTTAGTCCATAGTTGCATTCTCCCCTTATGTTTGTTCATTTCTCAATCGTGAGGATTTTGGAATGGTGATGCCCACTCTGCTTCTGACTGAGATGGGGCTTAGATCCCATGGGGCAGATGGATGGAACTGTCTTGCTTGCAGTTGTGGACACTGTTTTGGGGGATGGGCATTGTCCATCATCATCCTTTTGTTCATTGTCTTGGGCGAGTTCAATGAACTGGAGAATAGGTGTTGGCTGCAACTTTGCTGCATTCATTAATTGTAATACATGTACCACACTAGTGAAAGATGTTATTAATGAGGGAAATTGTGAGGGGGGATATGGGAATCCCCTATATTTTCAGTGTAACATTTGTGTAATCTAAAGCTGCTTTAAAAACAAAATTAAAAAAATACAAAGAGAAAAAAAACAGAATTTTGTAACAAGTAGTAGGAATAGGTATTAAACATTTTACAAATAAATTAATACTTGAAAATATTTGTGAAGATGAAGCTGTTGCTTAAATTTCCATTATGCATTTTATGCAACACAAAATTTAATAGTAACGGCTATGGTAAATCAGAAAATAACTTTGAATGTTAACTTAAAGATATACAACACAAGATGATGTGCCATATCTATTATATATTGTTATTGTGTAAGAAAAAAAGTAGGGAAGGACTGCAGAAGGAAAAATGAAAGGGAAGCCTTTCCAAATGTAAAGATTAGTAGCAACAATGTTAGGGGATGGAAGTGAGGATGATGAGTTTAGAAATATTGGTGAGACAAACTGGTCTGGAACAACCTAAGAATACATATTAAGCAGTTGTTCTTAATATGACTTACTGGGTAAGATGAGGCCAGGGTATAAAAAGTTTTGCTTTTCAGTCATGGTCTATGGAAACTGATCTCCAGTCATGGTCAGTAAAATGACAATGTAGAAAAGTAGCTTATTGACAAGAGTTTTAGGAAAATTAATTTGGGTTGATGTACAGGATGCACTGGAGTGAAGAATTTGAAGTATGTAGAATAGTCCAAATATTTTCTTGGTAATTTACCCACAAGGACCTGAAGGAGAGATCCAGTGGGAATACAGTAATTTCAATGGTGTTTCTGAGTGCTAGCAATACCCAGACTGTATTGATACAGTCTGTCAATTTTGCTGCTAAACACATGCAGAATAATATAATAGAAAAAGTAAGGACTTTAGAATTAGTTAAATGTGTGTTCAAATCCCAGCTCCAAGATTTTGGTAGTGTAAAACTTTAGAACTGCTCTTATTTTCTGTAAATGTTAATTTCCTTGAGTTAAATAGGGATAATAATATTTATTTTAATGGGCTGTTAGGGTTAAATAACATACATGAAGTATGTAGCCTTCTCTCTCTTCACTACCACCACTCCAAATTTCTTACCCACTGGAAATAAAAACTGGAAAACTTCTTATACTCTAGGAGTATGCTTGGGCAATCTTCATCAAGCAGATCATGAAAGTCCATAATGCCACTAGGCAGAAGTTCCCTGATATCTCTAATGAACGGCTTAAGAAAAACTACTAAATAAAAATGTGTTTTTTCTCTGAGGCAAATTGCTCTGAGGCAAGTAGATGGAGCATGAGTGTAGGGCTTTTTAGGGGTTCAGATGTTGGCTCTACCAACTCATGAGTGTATCCTTGGGTGAATAACTATGAGCCACAGTCTTATCTATATAAGGTTAGTTATGGGGAGGAAACAAGATGCCGTGGTAAACTCTCAAGAAAGTTTAATGCCCCTAGAAAAATTTAGAACATTAATCATTGTAATGTCATTTGATAGTTTAGCTATAATTTTTTAAAGAGGACCTTCAGAGAGAGGAGGGTGGTTAAAATAACTCAGGATACACTAACCCTGGTAAAGAATTGTCGAATTCAGATTATCTGAGAATATTTGTAAGAGATTTTAATTAATAAAATGCCTTCTTAACTACCAAGCAAGCGTATAATAGTATCTTTTGTTCTTTAGCCCTGAGTACACTTTCAGAGTACACAATATAGTCTTTATCTTTGTGACTACAATTAGTACCCATTGGCTTTTACATCCTTTGCAGCTGTGCATTCATGATATATTTTGGGAAATAATTTGAATCATCCTGACCTTAAAGCTGGGTGATAATTTTGGGATGCTTCCCAACCTTGTATCTCTTAATGTGATTTCAAAGGAAGAAGACAATACATAGTATCTGGGATGGTAACGAGAGTAGTAATTCCCAGCAGTTCTAACTCGTGTGTGATGAAATCTCCTAGCATGTCATGGCTAAGGCTGAAGGAGTTTACTCTGTGAGAAAGGCTAAATCTTGGGACTGAACTGCCTGCAAAAGGTAGGATGCTTTTTCAAAAGAAGAATTGTACTTTTACTAAGTTCAAACCCAGAGCTATCTATAGCCATTGCCCCCATTTTCTACTGTTGGAATTGGTTGTGTAATTTTTGGCTGTATTTTCCAATAGTTAAGGAGATAAGATATAATATACTAAGAAAATTGGCAAATGACCCATAGAATTAGGGTATTATAGAGACTTAGAGTTGTAGTTTTAAAACTCTCAGGTTATAGATTGCTTCAACTAGGAAAAATACACATTACCTACCCCATCTATTCCTTCTTATTAATGCAAAGACCTAATATTTTCTCATGGAAAGACACTGTAAAGAAAAGTAACACATGACCACAGCTTCTTTGCCATAGTGTTTTCTAGTGGTGATAGCTCTTAAAAGTCATCATTCCATGAGAAGAGCCCTCATGTGTATGTACTTAGAACACAATACATCTTAAAAATCACTGTCCCATTAGTTGGGGATGGGGTAGACATTGCTGAACTGCTATAACTCAGCCAACTTCAAATCAGCAGCCATGTTTAATCTCTTATTTTTGGGTTTTCCAGGTTAGAAAGCATTTGCAAGAGAGTTGTATGTCTAAAGGATTTGGAAATAACTGTCTAAGAGATGAGTTCCTTTGCCTAAAGAGAAAGGCAGCAGTATAGGCTAAGAGCATTAAGAAATGTGGTTGGTGAGGTAGGCCAGGTCCAGATCATGCAGGACCTTGTTGGGCATCATGTTAATTAGCTCTTGCTGCACAACAAATGTCCCCAAAACTTAGTGGCTTATAACAGCAATAAGCATTTGTTATCAACACATATTCTGTGCATCAGGAATTTGGTAGTGACTAAGCTGTGCAGGTCTGGCTCAGGATTTCTCAAGACGTTCTAGTGAAAATGTTGACCAGCATTAAAGCTGCCTGAAGGCATGCCTTAGGATGGAGGATTCATTCCCAAGGTGTTTTCCCCCGTTGTTGGCACATTGGTACTTGCTGGCAGGAGGTCTCAGTTCCTTCACATGTGAGTCTCTGCCCAGGTCACTTGAGTGTCATAATTACATGGCAACTCATTTCCTCTAAGAACAAGCAAGGCAAAAGAGCAATGGCTTTTAAACTCTAACCTTGGAAGTCACACACCTCAATTCTGCCATACTCTTTTCATAAGTGAGTTACTAAGTTGGCTCATTTTCAAGGGGGAGGGGGGGAGATTAGGATCCACCTTTTGAAAGAAAGAGTGCCAAAGGATTTGCAGACATATTTTAATACCACCAAAAACATAAAAAGGGGGTTGGATTCTGTTTTACTTTATTCGTTCATCCATTTAACTAATGTTTATTTAACACCTACTCTTTATAAATGTTGTTATGGGCACTGAATAAAGCTTCTCAGAGATACTTGTGCCAAGGCCTGGAAGATGAGACTCTTGGGATAAGAGTTTCCATGCGTCACTGCATCTGCTGTCTCCTTTCACCTCCTAATTTCTGCTTATCCCCTTGGCCATAGGAATATGGGCAGTCCATTCAATTTCTGAGTTAAAATGTACTCACCTGCAGAATGATGAGTTCTCTTTCAGCTATAACATTTTCATCTAGAAAAACAGTGTGGTGTAAATTAATCACTGAAATATACTTAATAATCTTAGCAATGTAGGACTGAAAGTAAGAACAAATAAATATAGCAATGAGAAGCTTACAAATAATTTATATATCACTTAAAGTTTCCATAACCAGTTTCTACTCTTGTGGAATGTTTTGAGAATGTGATTTAGGTAATGCCTGAACTATGAAATTATCTATGGTACATCTTTAACTGGTGGTAACATGTTATACATTAATTGTAGTTTTCAATGTTATCAGTCTGGCTAAGAGCACTTTGACTTTTTTTTTTTTTTTAAGACCTATAAGAATTCTTTTCAAGATGCATTCTTGCGTTGGCTTTTCCCCATGTTCAGCAATTTCATTCACTGTCCTTTTACCATTCACTAGATTCACCATTAGGCTTAAAGAACAGAATTCCCCAAGTGCAATATGTGCCTGCAGCGAATACACTCAGGTTTCCTCTACAAACACCATATCTCTTGAAAGCCAAGGAAAATAGAACAAGGAGAAAGAGCAACAAAGAGCATTTCATTTTCTCTAGATCTGCCAACGTGATTTCATTAAGGCCTCCTAATTCCATCTAAGATCTGTGTACCTAAGTCAGCACATACCTTTCCTCATGGCATTAATTGCTCAGTCTTCAGTGCTCTGATGGCGTTTCAGTCATGCTTCTTTGGGCAGTGATAGTATGTCTTGTGCTATAGCTTCCTTTAAATAGTTATATTCTGTGAATTCTATTAATTTTCTGCTCTTGAGCACAAGAACAATATTATATCCACATTTGTTACTCTAAAACACCTAGTCCAGTGCCTGAGTAAATATTTTTAACACAGATTTGGTGCTTAAAAAAAGATCCTTTGTTGGTCAGAAGGAGAGACACCTAAAGAGATGCCAACCTACTCCAGTACAGGTGTTGGGGTCTCCAGCAAGAGCACAACTCTCACAGGCTCTGATGGAGAGACGTTTTACTCACCTAGAGAAGAGAAAGGCAAGGTCAGCTTCACTAGTAGACTTCAGTTCCCAATAGCCAGTGGGTTTCAGTCCACAGCTCCCCTCCCTTATATTTGTGCATCATATTAGAATGCTGCTCCCCTGCTGGGGACAGATATACCATCGGTGTGTGAGCTGGATGTCTTAGACATGCCCTGTAGAGTCAGACTGTCTCCAGCAAATATTTACCTAGGCTCAAGAAAATAGGGGAAGGAATGCACCCGCAGTCCCCCTATCTACCAGGGGATTGTGTTTTAGCCCATGAGGCTGACACAACTGGCATTGCGCACAGGATGTATTTGTGGGTTCCAGGGAACATCCCTTACCATTCCTTTCAAATTGGATGGTGACATTACCTCTTATATTAAGATAAAAATAATTTCATATGATCAGTCATTTCAAGTCATCCAATTGATGAATCTTCATTTGTATAATGAAAGAATAAGTTTATATGTAGTAGCATAATTAAGGGTAAAAAGTTAAAGAATTCTTTAATAGTTAACAATTATGGTGACTTTTAGAGTTTTGGTCCTTGTCCAAGACATCAATGCTATACTTTTCATTACTTTGCATACTGACATTATTTGTCTCTGTATAATTTCTTGAAATGACATACAAATATCAATAGATTTATTTGTTTTAAAAATGTTCCTGCAGGTTTAAAAAATCTTCATTTCACAGGTAGAGATATATTAGTTCATGTTCATTCGATTTGCTCAGATTATCCAATTACCAAAAGTGATTTTCACCAATGGCTAAATCCTGATTAATGCTACATAGTTAAATCACTGTTTTAGTGAACTAAAAGCTCCCAAAAGCAATATACTGGAAATGGGTTGGCTTTTACGATGGAGGTTTATTAGGTTGTAAGCTCTGAGGCTGAGAAAAGTGTCCAGATCAAGGCAGCAGGTGACACTATCTCCTCAAAGACTGGCTGTGAGTGACCCTGACTTCTCTGTCACATGGGAAGGCAATGACTGCAACTGCTGGTCTCTGCCTTCTCCTCTGATTCTGTTGCTTTCAGCTTCTGGCTGCTCCATCTGTGGTTTTTCCTCTCAGCTTCTGTGGGTTCCTCACTGAGCTCCTGTCTTTTTTCTCTCCGTATTCATTCGTTTATAAAGGACTCCAGTAAGAGGATAAAGACCTATCCTGGGTCATGCCCTCCTGAAGTGATCCAATGAAAAGCCTTTAATTGAAGTGATCTAATCAAAAGGTCCCACCTACAATAGGTTCACACCCACAGGAATGGATTAGCTCTAAGGACATCATCTTTTCTGGGGCCCACAAAAGCCTCAAACTACCACAATCACTAATGTAAGAAAAAAATTGTAATATTATAAGTGCTTAAGTTCTCTACAACGTAACATAATATCTGGATTTTGAAAAAAGAGTAAAAAGAGTGCTATTAATATTATAAATCTGAGAAATATTATCAATGATTAATAAGTCATGCAGACTGAAACCATTTCTAGTCTTTGAGGACATGAAGTAGAATATAAATAGACAAATACTAATCTACATTTTAAAATATCAAACTCATATTAATATTTCTAAACCTCAGTTTTCCTCTGGTTTATTACAAAAGCCTTCTTTCCGTTTTTTCCAGACTGTAGTCTGGCTTTTTTCCAATTCATCCTCCCCACTCCTGGCAAAGTAGTCTCTTTAAAATGCAAATGTAGATATGTCATTCATCTACATAAAATCCTTCAATAACCTCCCCCTTTTCCCAATACCCTCAGAATAAAATTCAGACTCTTTAGCATGGCATATAGGGACTGAGCTCTGCCTGTCTCAGCCTCCTCTCCCTCCACCCTGTTCCTCTAAGTCTTTTACCTAGTCTCATTGAATTATTTTCTAGACCCCATAAGTTCTGTGTTTTCTTGACTCATGGTGTTTCCTCTCTTTGAAATGCCTTTCCCATTTCTATGCCTAACTTAGCGTTTGCATGACTCAGTTCAAACATCACTTCCTTCTGATATAATTTCCTTATCCACTTGAGTTCTATGTCTTTCTTCTATGTATGTATGTTATCCAATGCATAACTTAAAAAAAAATACCTAACTATATATGTGCTCACTGAACTGTAATGCTAAAGTTTGCTTACTTGTCTACCTTGGCTTCTGGGGACTGTGAGTTCCTTATAACAGGGACCTTGACTTTCATCTCTGAACTGCTAGAGCTGAACACAATGCCTAGCACTGAGAAATCACCACATTTTCTTTTTGAATAAAGTAAATGAATGGCAAATAATAATTTTCTATTGATGGGGGTAATGTTCAATATATTAAATAACCATTTAATAAAGGCAACTATCAGTCACACCAGAACCATTATAATAATATATCAACAAGGAGAAAATATATATTCTTCATATCTACATGCAACCAGAGCATTTTAGAAAAATAGACACATAGTATATTGGAAAGCACCTGGATGTATATACATAGACGACAATAATCCTGTGTTGTTAACCTGTTTATATGTGAAGATAAATGCTTCCCTATAAAATTTACAGTGGTGTTAACGTATTGCCATTTCCTGTCCAGATTACCCAGAGGCATGATTCATGTTCTCTGATGGACTATCTCTTGTTAAATAACGTCAGTAAGTAAAGAAAGAATAATTTCCCACGTCTTTAGGATCTTTAGTAAATCTTTATTGTCTTCTCTCCTTTACACACTTTGTAACAGTAAATAGCTCCCTTCCTCTCCTAGCCAAGATGTTGTCTATTATGTATATTATGTAACATTATTTTATGTACATTATGGCAAATATTGCAAAAGCTGATTAACCCCTTACTTCCATTCTTGTCTTCTGCCACCTCCAAAGCAAGCAATTCGTGCTCACCTGAGTGAGCTTTCTGAAATGAAACTGTGCTCATGTTGTTCCCAGCTTAAAATCATTCAATTATTCTGCATCACCTAAGCTAAGTTTTTAAGGCAATTTCAAAAACTGAGCTTTCTAAAAATTCACATACTTGGACTTTACACCATGCTTGGACTTACCTGGAGGCACCAATTCAGTAGAGGTGGGGTGGTCCCTAGGTACATATTCTTAAAAGTTTCCATGGGAGATTGTATCACACAGCCAAGCTGAGCATCACTGATCTGCAGGATAAAGTCCCAACTCTAAGTGGAGAGAAGTCTGTTCATGAACTAGTGTCTGTCTTTCACTCCTAGTGCCCTGTTAGAGCTTCAGCTGCCTCAGCTCCAATGGGGATAATAATAACAGTGTTTTAGTACTATTGTAAGTATTAGGCCATTCAATTTATCCTCCAAAGTGGGATGCTATTAATAATTATTCCCGGAGACTGTTCTAGACAAACTGGGACATGTGATCATCCTAATTTGAATCGGTTTATTCAAAGCATCTCTCACAATGGTTAGCATGTAGCAGAAGCTCAATAAATTATTTTTATTTTCTACAGTTTTTTGTGTCTGCTTCCTCTACTCCACTAGAGAGGTGGTGGTTCATGGCATACAAATGGTATTCATGATATGCTCTTACCAAGATCCTGAATGTTTGTCTTATCACTGCTCTTTTTCCCCTTATAGGTTATATGTTTTCAACCTTCGTTTTTCCCTTTCATTTCTCTATCACTCAAGTCCATCTCTAGCACTTGCAAGGCTCAGGGCAAGAAGGAAAACCAGGCCCGCTTGCAATATATTTTTCAAAGTTAAAAAGCTGTATATCAAGCTAACAAACTATCACGTAGGTATCTCCTATTTTCCTGCCTTGACAGATATACCTTTATAACAATATGACAGGTCCAAATTTAGACTTCTTGGAATCCTTGGAGTTCCACACAGGACTGCGCAGCAGAGTGCTGAACCTAGGACACTGACCTCCAGCCAGCCCCTCTTCTCTTCCTATCCCTGATTCCCCCCTGCACTGCAGGGCATCACGTGTAAAGGGACACCCCAACCTGCACGTCCAAGCTCTCTGTTTATCTATTTCCACCCTTCCTAGAGCACAAGTTTAGAGATGTGCTGTAAAAAATTACCATAAACTCAGTGGCTTTAACAACACAAATTTATTATTTTACAGTTCTGGAAGTCAGAAGTCTGAAATGAGTGTTACAGGGTTAAAAGCAAGGTATCAGTAGAGATAGTTCCTATAGAGGAGAATTCCTTTCCTTTCCTTTTCCAGCTTCTAGAGCTGCATTACTTGGCCCATGGCCCCTTCCTCCATCTTCAAAGATAGCTTTATAGCAGCTTCATTCCTCTCTGACTTCCTGCCTTCCTCGTATAAGGACTCTTTTAATTATCCTGGATAATCTCCTCATCTCAAGGTCCTTAATCTAATCACATCTGCAAAGTCCCTTTTCTCCATATAACTGGTTCTCGTGATTAGGATATGAGTATATTTGGGGACCATTATTCAGCCTACCCCAGAGAGAGGGTACCAACAGACTCTTGGGAGGATGAACCCAAGGAAATAGTCTGAGCAAGCACTGACAGTACACTTGGGGCTACATAGGCAGGGGTTCTGGGTAGCTGAGAGCCTGGTGCGTGGTCTGAAAGCAGGGAAGGTTAGCGATCAGGGTGGGCATGTCCCCTTGATGCTCTGGATTCCCTGCCAGAGGAGGTACCTCCAAAGCTCAGGACCCACAGTTGGGGCTTCTTTCAAGCAGCATTACATCTCCTTTCCCCTGCTGATCTGGCAACCACTGTCTATTTCCCTTTCTTCTGATCACTCTACAAGATTCCTTTAGAAGAAATCATGTTAGTAAATTGTTTTACTCTATTAAGAGTTCTTTCTTATTGCATCCATGCCTTTTACTTGTCATGAAACAACCCCACTCCACACCCACACATTGTTTTTAACCATCTCTACTGGCTTTCCCTTCCTTTGAATCTCTAATTCCATCCTTCCGCCACCTCTTCAGTGTTCTTAAAATACACAAGATTTCACCTGTCTGCTATGTTTTAAAAATATGCTATCTAGTCAGCAAGTTATTCCTGAATCCTACAATATTGTTAATCCATTCCTTTTTCTAATATTTCTATTTTGGTTTTAAATTTCCCCCATCATTTGAAGCTTTCAAGATTTTTTAATATCAAATTTTAAATTACTTTACCTCTTCTACTTGTAACATATACTCTGTATTTATATTTTTCCAGATCCCAGTTATTTTGAATGATGATTCCATGTTTATACAATATATACAGAAGAATTTTTATTAAAGTATTCAAAAAATATTTCTCTCCCTATTTTTTTTGAAGTTGCTGAATTCTCATCTCTGTTTTTTACATTTTCTCATGTACATGTAAATTTTAAGGTAATCATTGATGTTCAAAACTGTGGTATGGTTTTCAGAAAATTGTTAGGTTTCCAGAGAGTTTATGAATTATTTCACAAATTTTATTATTTACAAGGTTTTATGGCCTTTTTTTTTCTTAATAAAGTATTACATATTCCAAGAGGTCTAATGAAAAGAAAATTTACCAACTTAAACTCATTTCAGTGAATTTTTACCTATGACTACATATGAATGTTATAATTTGTTACCATACTGTAGCTCCCTGAGGGCTGATGTGTCTATTTTGTTTATCACTGTATCCCCAGTGTCTTATCTGTGGCTGGATTTTAGTAAGTAATTGAATAAGTGAATTAACAAATGAAAGAATTTGATAATGGTTTTTAAAAAATAACATTCAGTATAAACCATGCTACCTAAATCAGAACATTGAAATACTGATTTTTGCATTTTTTTACAAATCAGTTTTATTGATATATATTAATAAAGCATAAATCCATCCAAAGTGTACAATCAGTGGTATTCAGTATAATCACATAGTTGTGCATTCATCACTTCAATCATTTTTAGAGCATTTTCATTATTCCAGTTAAAATACTACTACTACTAAAAAACAAAATCCAAACAAACAAAACTCATCACCTCTCAATCTCTCTATGCTTTCTGGGCCATACATAGCTGCTATTCCATTTCCTTCTCTCTAGTTTATTTGTATTTATATTTTGTAAAAGCAGTCTTATATATGCAATATCACCCGTATTTGTATTGTACATGAAGTTTCACTATGTTTTATAGTCCCATGTTGCATTTTTTAGCTTTCCTTTTAGTAATATACAAGTTTTTAATCAGATGTGAAATATCTTCCAACCTATTCTGGTATAAGAAATAATTTATTGCTTTAAGGTTGCTAATTTAAACTGTGTATATTCAAGATAATGGTAGTCTGTTTAAATTGTTTATGAATCGTTAATTACAGAAGATATTTACATGTTTTATAGATATTATATGTATATAAGAGAGTTCTATATATTATAGAATTGTATAGACATTCAAATACTAAATAGCTTCAGTTTTAATGCAGTGTTAAGTGATGAGAATTGTGAATCTCTGATACTGAAATGAAAGTACCTCTAAGAATTGTGTGTGGGACTTACTTCACTTCAATTCTGCCTCATTTTTAAACGGTAAATATATGTGTGATTTTTCAATGAGAAGGCATGTTACATATTCCACTATTTCAAAGGTTTATACCATAATGTTATCACCTTCCCTCTCTTGTAGACTTCTCTGGTTTAAACATTACAAATGATAAGGTGCATTTTTTCATTGTCCTCAGAATGGCTTCACTCCTTTATATATGGCTGCTCAAGAGAACCACATTGATGTTGTAAAATATTTGCTGGAAAATGGAGCTAATCAGAGTACTGCTACTGAGGTAAGACTGTCAGCAATAAAGGCTTGAGTTCTTTGACCTTAAAGACTATATTCTTTCTATTCAACCACAGAGGATGCCCATTACCTTATCAAAAATATGTTCACAATGTTCATGTTACTATTGAAATCTACAACAGTGGCCAAGGATGAATGACCCAGGCTTGTTTCTTCATTTTGGAGGAGTCACATAAATTTATTCTTACCTGAAATTATGCTTCTATCAATTTGGCATACTCTAACTTTTGGGAGCTTTAAAACTATTCTAAAATTAAATAAAAAGTAAACATTACCCATCTCTTTTCATCAATCAATATCTTATCCTTGTTCGGATCCACAACAATTCTGTTTTTTTTTTTTTGAGAGCAAAGTTTTTTATTTGTTCATTTCTTGCACTTGACATATTCTTCGATGACATCCTTGGCCTGAGATTCTTTGCCATAGTCCTTAACAACCACACAACTGCAACCAACTACTTTACCGGGTTTCCCCTCTCTGTCGATTTTACAGAGGCCTACCCATTTGCCTAGTTTTTTGTTGTCGTCAACCTTAATTAGGTTGATTTGATGCTCAGCACAAAGGGCCTCCACCAGCTTGACATACATGGGTTCATCAGAGTTGGATGCAAGCACACAAAGATGGGCTTGGCGCTTGTGCTTGTCTAAGGCTTTGAAAGCTTCGTGGATTCCACGTGCTAGGCCATCGTGAATGAGGGCGGTTTTTAGCACCTCTTGTAAGGCAGTGTTAACGTCCACTACACCTCCAGCAACAATGCCTTCCTCCGCCATGGCGGTGGGTTACGGGTGGAGCCGAATCTGGAAATCACCCAAGCCTCCGCCTCCGCGTACCTCCACGGCGGCAGGGAAAGAGCCACAACAATTCTTTAATGGAACAATTGTTAATGTTCAGAATAGTCCATAGATCTCTGTGTTAGCACAATTTCATGAGGAATATGACACTAAAAAAGCTGTCCATATTTTCTGAAGTCCAAATTACAACATGTAGTGGTGTGACTATGATTATGGGAACAACTGAATAGAAAGCTCAAAATCAATCCCATTTCAATTAGTGCCGACATCTAGACATAAGAAGGGGGTGGAGTGGGCAGGAACTTCCAGACAACTCATCGCTTTCCCTTTTCTAAGCATGTCCGCCAATCAGCAGATCGCGCTTTGTATTTCCTTTTTATTTTTGCTTAGGCAGATTAAGGAGGCAAGTTCAGTGACTGACTAGAACGGTGCTTTTGAAGTGATTCTTCAGAAGCCTGTAAGCTTGGAGAAGATGCCTCAGGGGCCACTGGAAGGCTGGAGGGTGACTGGTGAGAGGAGGGGAAGAGAGCTCCATTGGGATGTGACCCTTCTTGCACCTTTCAACCAGAGCATGCAGGCTTTGTTTTCCTATTTCCTATTCTGTCACGCTGCTAACAAAATTAAAAAACTCCTGGCCTGGAGTGAAAGATGGCTGGTAGAGATGCTTGTACACATCCAGACTATACTGCTAAGTTTTATGTCTAATATGGCTTACTTTCTGGGAAATTAAATCTTTAGGTGAAATAAACATGAATTCTACCTTGCATTTAATGGGGGGGGGGGCTGTCATTAAAATGTATTAAACCCTTTTCCAGTGCCTTTGGGAAGACACTTTTCATGGAGCCAGTAGCAATAACATTCTGACAGGTTATACTCATTAGTTAAAATAAAATTCCAAAGAAATCATGGTGAATGAGATCACGTATCCTGTTTATGACTGGAAGACACAAACTTGTCCTCTACTCTAGCTTCCAAGTATGAAGTGATTTCAAGCTCTCTATCCAGCACAAATTTTACACTCCTGCCACTTGGGTACAGTGTGATTTTTATGATTTAAGACCATTTTTTCCTGAGTCATTTTTCCTGAGTAGCACGTGACTATCTTCAGGCAAAGCATGAGGAACAAAATGAAACTGTATCTCCGCATCAGAACCTCTGAGAAATGTTCCAATATAAGGAAATCTGTGTTTGCTTCATTGTATTTCCTTGAAGGCAGAATCATTAACAGAAGAAAACCTTTCACTGCAGAGTTCTACTCACCAGATAGGCTCAGTGTTTCTAGTATATGGTTTAGAGTAACTTATCTCCCTGGCATTCTCAGCTGTCTCCCGACTCCTTCCATGGCCAGAGATCCCTGTAGCATTTTACTCTGGCTCCAGAAATACCTCCTTATGTGCCTTATACTGGTAGAGGTCATGTTACACTGTGATTCCTTAGAAATTTAAAACCCCCTACGATTTCCAGGCAGAAATGTAGCTTTTGCAAATGAGTCATCATTGAGTCCTAGTAGACACATGTACCTGTTATTTGTTTCATTTTTTAAGTCATTTAAATAATGTATCCTCGTTATTTACATATATATTTAATTAAACTCTAACCCCCAGCCCTAATGGTTACCAGGAAACACAGATGGATAAAATTTTGCATGTTCCTTTTCAGTCTATCATTCTGTAAAAAAAGAATATCTTTACAGGGATTTGTGGTTGATATTTGATATTTTATGTTGTATATCAAATATCTTATACAGGCTCATGTACACATGTATGAATATTCCTAAGGAGGACAGTTACTATGAACCTGTTGGTAGCTTTGATTTGTACAAAGTAATTACTAATCATGACATTGCTACCACTTAAAGTCAAATAATTTATGAGATCATTCAATATGGCAGTGAAATTCATGTTTGAAAAGAAATAAAGTTTTGAAATTTCATATAATTATAGCAATTAGCATTAATAAATAAATGATGAAAAATAAAGCTACTGAATCTTAATACTAGTTTTCTTTTTAATAAAGAGTTGAGATACTTGAACAAAATCATTCCAAATATTTAGCCTCTTCCCATGGATTACAGATTAGAATGAAATCTACGTGCTTAGGACATCCAAAGTTAAATTCTCTGAAGAAAGTGCTGTCTCTCTAGGACCATTTTTATAATTCCCTTTTCTCTTCCTTTCTTCCTACGTGTTACTAAACTGAAGGCTAAAAACTTTTTAATGAGGTTCTGTTGTGAAAGCAAATTCCTCACCTCTAAGAAAAACTAAAGTATAAACTATCACAAGGTTATAAGAGGGTAATAAAATTAAATATGTATATGATAATGAGCCTGTGCTTTCCTCCTTCACAGAATATTTAATTTGTGCCAAATGAAGTTCTAAATTTAGGCCACTGTTTTTTCTTCTTAGGATACTACAGATTTTACTCTTTCATTCTGTTAAATAAGGTGTTTGTTTAAAATTCAAGTTCTTACTGTGGTAATGCTTCATGGTAATATACACTTACGGAAAATGATTTTCCCCTCAAAAGTCTATAGTTTACCTTTTTAAAATTCATCATTGAAAACAAATTTCAGTAGTTAAGATTGTGGTAAATGGCTGTTGTCTCTAGAATGCAGTTCTTAAATGTATCATCTTAAAGCCCTCCTCTCTTCTCTATACGAATGAAAATTTGTAACACTGACACTTGTTTTCAAACTTTTGTGGATTAAGGGAGGATTACAGGAAGGGGTGTGGCTCAATCGATAGAGCTCCCGTTTACCATATGGGAGGCCCCGGGTTCGCTTCCCGGGGTCTCCTTGTGAGGGCAGGCCTGCCCGCGAGGCGCGGTGGGCTGATGCAGCAAGACCTCGCAGCAAGGGGGAGATAAGCAGACACAGGAAAAAAAAACCCACACAGCGAATGGACACAGCAAACA